>JAANYP010001953.1:16075-29492 GCA_020465985.1 Centrapalus pauciflorus | reverse complement strand
AGAGTAGTACTAGGATGGGTGACCCCGTGGGAAGTCCTCGTGTTGCACCCCTTTTTTGGATATTGATCGATGTTCATCATCTCCTTATTTATTTTTTTGTCATTTAAATTTAATTTACCGGCTCCGATGTCAACCGTTCGTCTTTCATTTGTTAAACTCCGAGGTTTCGACGATCGACTCATCTGTCGAGATGGTCCAACCGAATAACGACCTCCGTTAACTCACACATAAAGTTCTATTTCGGCTACAGGAATTCGGGTGCGATCATACCAGCACTAATGCACCGGATCCCATCAGAACTCCGAAGTTAAGCGTGCTAGGGCGAGAGTAGTACTAGGATGGGTGACTCCCTGGGAAGTCCTCGTGTTGCACCTCTTTTTTGGATATGGATCGATGTTCATCATCTCCTTATTTATTTTTTTGTCATTTAAATTTAATTTACAGGCTCCGATGTCAACCGTTCGTCTTTCGTTTGTTAAACTCCGAGGTTTCGACGATCGACTCATCTGTCGAGATGGTCCAACCGAATAACGACCTCCGTTAACTCACACATAAAGTTCTATTTCGGCGACAGGAATTCGGGTGCGATCATACCAGCACTAATGCACCGGATCCCATCAGAACTCCGAAGTTAAGCGTGCTTGGGCGAGAGTAGTACTAGGATGGGTGACCCCCTGGGAAGTCCTCGTGTTGCACCCCTTTTTTGGATATGGATCGATGTTCATCATCTTCTTATTTATTTTTTTGTCATTTAAATTTAATTTACCGGCTCCGATGTCAACCGTTCGTCTTTCGTTTGTTAAACTCCGAGGTTTCGACGATCGACTCATCTGTCGAGATGGTCCAACCGAATAACGACCTCCGTTAACTCACACATAAAGTTCTATTTCAGCGACAGGAATTCGGGTGCGATCATACCAGCACTAATGCACCGGATCCCATTAGAACTCCGAAGTTAAGCGTGCTTGGGCGAGAGTAGTACTAGGATGGGTGACTCCCTGGGAAGTCCTCGTGTTGCATCTCTTTTTTGGATATGGATCGATGTTCATCATCTCCTTATTTATTTTTTTGTCATCTAAATTTAATTTACCGGCTCCGATGTCAACCGTTCGTCTTTCGTTTGTTAAGCTCCGAGGTTTCGACGATCGAATCATCTGTCGAGATGGTCCAACCGAATAACGACCTCCGTTAACTCACACATAAAGTTCTATTTCGGCGACAGGAATTCGGGTGCGATCATACCAGCACTAATGCACCGAATCCAATCAGAACTCCGAAGTTAAGCGTGCTTGGGCGAGAGTAGTACTAGGATGGGTGACCCCCTGGGAAGTCCTCGTGTTGCACCCCTTTTTTGGATATGGATCGATGTTCATCATCTCCTTATTTATTTTTTTTGTCATTTAAATTTAATTTACCGGCTCCGATGTCAACCGTTCGTCTTTCGTTAGTTAAACTCCGAGGTTTCGACGATCGACTCATCTGTCGAGATGGTCCAACCGAATAACGACCTCCGTTAACTCACACATAAAGTTCTATTTCGGCGATAGGAATTCGGGTGCGATCATACCAGCACTAATGCACCGGATCCCATCAGAACTCCGAAGTTAAGCGTGCTTGGGCGAGAGTAGTACTAGGATGGGTGACCCCTTGGGAAGTCCTCGTGTTGCACCCCTTTTTTGGATATGGATCGATGTTCATCATCTCCTTATTTATTTTTTTGTCATTTAAATTTAATTTACCGGCTCCGATGTCAACCGTTCGTCTTTCGTTTGTTAAACTCCGAGGTTTCGACGATCGACTCATCTGTCGAGATGGTCCAACCGAATAACGACCTCCGTTAACTCACACATAAAGTTCTATTTCGGCGACAGGAATTCGGGAGCGATCATACCAGCAATAATGCACCGGATCCCATCAGAATTCCGAAGTTAAGCGTGCTTGGGCGAGAGTAGTACTAGGATGGGTGACCCCCTGGGAAGTCCTCGTTTTGCACCCCTTTTTTGGATATGGATCGATGTTCATCATCTCCTTATTTATTTTTTTTGTCATTTAAATTTAATTTACCGGCTCCGATGTCAACCGTTCGTCTTTCGTTTGTTAAACTCCGAGGTTTCGACGATCGACTCATCTGTCGAGATGGTCCAACCGAATAACGACCTCCGTTAACTCACACATAAAGTTCTATTTCGGCGACAGGAATTCGGTGCGATCATTACCAGCAACTAATCACCGGATCCCATCAGAACTCCGAAGTGTTAAGCGTGCTTGGGCTGAGAGTAGTACTAGGAGGGTGACCCCTTTGGAAGTCCTCGTTGTTGCACCCCTTTTTTGGATATGGACTCGATGTTCATCATCTCCTTATTTATTTTTGTCATTTAAATTTAATTACCGGCCTTCGGATTGTCAACCGTTCGTCCTTTCGTTTGGTTAAACTCCGAGGTCGACGATCGACTCATCTGTCGAGATGGTCCAACCGAATAACGACCTCCGTTAACTCACACATAAAGTTCTATTTCGGCGACAAGAATTCGGGTGCGATCATACCAGCACTAATGCACCGGATCCCATCAGAACTCCGAAGTTAAGCGTGCTTGGGCGAGAGTAGTACTAGGATGGGTGACCCCCTGGGAAGTCCTCGTTTTGCACCCCTTTTTTGGATATGGATCGATGTTCATCATCTCCTTATTTATTTTTTTGTCATTTAAATTTAATTTACCGGCTCCGATGTCAACCGTTCGTCTTTCGTTTGTTAAACTCCGAGGTTTCGACGATTGACTCATCTGTTGAGATGGTCCAACCGAATAACGACCTCCGTTAATTCACACATAAAGTTCTATTTCGGCGACAGGAATTCGGGTGCGATCATACCAGCACTAATGCACCGGATCCCATCAGAACTCCGAAGTTAAGCGTGCTTGGGCGAGCGTAGTACTAGGATGGGTGACTCCCTGGGAAGTCCTCGTGTTGCACCTCTTTTTTGGATATGGATCGATGTTCATCATCTCCTTATTTATTTTTTTGTCATTTAAATTTAATTTACCGGCTCCGATGTCAACCGTTCGTCTTTCGTTTGTTAAGCTCCGAGGTTTCGACGATCGAATCATCTGTCGAGATGGTCCAACCGAATAACGACCTCCGTTAACTCACACATAAAGTTCTATTTCGGCGACAGGAATTCGGGTGCGATCATACCAGCACTAATGCACCGGATCCAATCAGAACTCCGAAGTTAAGCGTGCTTTGGCGAGAGTAGTACTAGGATGGGTGACCCCCTGGGAAGTCCTCGTGTTGCACCCCTTTTTTGGATATGGATCGATGTTCATCATCTCCTTATTTATTTTTTTTTGTCATTTAAATTTAATTTACCGGCTCCGATGTCAACCGTTCGTCTTTCGTTTGTTAAACTCCGAGGTTTCGACGATCGACTCATCTGTCGAGATGGTCCAACCGAAAAACGACCTCCGTTAACTCACACATGAAGTTCTATTTCGGCGACAGGAATTCGGGTGCGATCATACCAGCACTAATGCACCGGATCCCATCAGAACTCCGAAGTTAAGCGTGCTTGGGCGAGAGTAGTACTAGGATGGGTGACCCCCTTGGAAGTCCTCGTGTTGCACCCCTTTTTTGGATATGGATCGATGTTCATCATCTCCTTATTTTTTTTTTTGTCATTTAAATTTAATTTACCGGCTCCGATGTCAACCGTTCGTCTTTCGTTTGTTAAACTCCGAGGTTTCGACGATAGACTCATCTGTCGAGATGGTCCAACCGAATAACGACCTCCGTTAACTCACACATAAAGTTCTATTTCGGCGACAGGAATTCGGGTGCGATCATACCAGCACTAATGCACCGGATCCCATCAGAACTCCGAAGTTAAGCGTGCTTGGGCGAGAGTACTACTAGGATGGGTGACTCCCTGGGAAGTCCTCGTGTTGCACCTCTTTTTTGGATATGGATCGATGTTCATCATCTCCTTATTTATTTTTTTGTCATTTAAATTTAATTTACCGGCTCCGATGTCAACCATTCGTCTTTCGTTTGTTAAGCTCCGAGGTTTCGACGATCGAATCATCTGTCGAGATGGTCCAACCGAATAACGACCTCCGTTAACTCACACATAAAGTTCTATTTCGGCGACAGAAATTCGGGTGCGATCATACCAGCACTAATGCACCGGATCCAATCAGAACTCCGAAGTTAAGCGTGCTTGGGCGAGAGTAGTACTAGGATGGGTGACCCCCTGGGAAGTCCTCGTGTTGCACCCCTTTTTTGGATATGGATCGATGTTCATCATCTCCTTATTTATTTTTTTTGTCATTTAAATTTAATTTACCGGCTCCGATGTCAACCGTTCGTCTTTCGTTTGTTAAACTCCGAGGTTTCGACGATCGACTCATCTGTCGAGATGGTCCAACCGAATAACGACCTCCGTTAACTCACACATAAAGTTCTATTTCGGCGACAAGAATTCGGGTGCGATCATACCAGCACTAATGCACCGGATCCCATCAGAACTCCGAAGTTAAGCGTGCTTGGGCGAGAGTAGTACTAGGATGGGTGACCCCTTGGGAAGTCCTCGTGTTGCACCCCTTTTTTGGATATGGATCGATGTTCATCATCTCCTTATTTATTTTTTGTCATTTAAATTTAATTTACAGGCTCCGATGTCAACCGTTCGTCTTTCGTTTGTTAAACTCCGAGGTTTCGACGATCGACTCATCTGTCGAGATGGTCCAACCGAATAACGACCTCCGTTAACTCACACATAAAGTTCTATTCGGCGACAGGAATTCGGGTGCGATCATACCAGCACTAATGCACCGGATCCCATCAGAACTCCGAAGTTAAGCGTGCTAGGGCGAGAGTAGTACTAGGATGGGTGACCCCCTGGGAAGTCCTCGTGTTGCACCCCTTTTTTGGGATATGGATCGATGTTCATCATCTCCTTTTTATTTTTTTGTCATTAACATTTAATTTACCGGCTCCGATGTCAAACCGTTCGTCTTCGTTGTTATAACTCCGAGGTTTCGACGATTGAACTCATCTGTGAGATGTCAAACGAATAACGACCTCCGTTAACTCACACATTAACAGTTTTCTATTCGGCGACAGGAATTCGGGTGCGATCATACCAGCACTAATGCCCCGGATCCCATCAGAACTCCGAAGGTTAAGCATGCTTGGGCGAGAGTAGTACTAGGATGGGTGGCCCCCTGGGAAGTCCTCGTGTTTCACCCCTTTTTTGGAAATGGATCGATGTTCATCATCTCCTTTTTTATTTTTTTTTTTGTCATTTAAATTTAATTTACCGGCTCCGATGTCAACCGTTCGTCTTTCGTTTGTTAAACTCTGAGGTTTCGACGATCGAATCATCTGTCGAGATGGTCCAACCGAATAACGACCTCCGTTAACTCACACATAAAGTTCTATTTCTGCGACCGGAATTCGGGTGCGATCATACCAGCACTAATGCCCCGGATCCCATCAGAACTCCGAAGTTAAGCGTGCTTGGGCGAGAGTAGTACTAGGATGGGTGACCCCCTGGGAAATCCTCGTGTTGCACCCCTTTTTTGGATATGGATCGATGTTCATCATCTCCTTATTTATTTTTTTGTCATTTAAATTAAATTACCGGCTCCGATGTCAACCGTTCGTCTTTCGTTTGTTAAACTCCGAGGTTTCGACGATCGACTCATCTGTCGTGATGGTCCAACCGAATAACGACCTCCGTTAACTCACACATAAAGTTCTATTTCGGCGACAGGAATTCGGGTGCGATCATACCAGCACTAATGCATCGGATCCCATCAGAACTCCGAAAAGTTAAGCGTGATTGGGCGAGAGTAGTACTAGGATGGGTGACCCCCTGGGAAGTCCTCGTGTTGCACCCCTTTTTTGGATATGGATCGATGTTCATCATCTCCGTATTTTTTTTGTCATTTAAATTTAATTTACCGGCTCCGATGTCAACCGTTCGTCTTTCGTTTGTTAAACTCCGAGGTTTCGACGATCGACTCATCTGTCGAGATGGTCCAACAGAATAACGACCTCCGTTAACTCACACATAAAGTTCTATTTCGGCGACTAGAATTCGGGTGCGATCATACCAGCACTAATGCACCGGATCCCATCAGAACTCCGAAGTTAAGCGTGCTGGGGCGAGAGTAGTACTAGGATGGGTGACCCCCTGGGAAGTCCTCGTGTTTCACCCCTTTTTTGGATATGGATCGATGTTCATCATCTCCTTATTTATTTTTTTGTCATTTAAATTTAATTTACCGGCTCCGATGTCAACCGTTCGTCTTTCGTTTGTTAAACTCCGAGGTTTCGACGATCGACTCATCTGTCGAGATGGTCCAACCGAAAAACGACCTCCGTTAACTCACACATAAAGTTCTATTTCGGCGACAGGAATTCGGGTGCGATCATACCAGCACTAATGCACCGGATCCCATCAGAACTCCGAAGTTAAGCGTGCTTGGGCGAGAGTAGTACTAGGATGGGTGACCCCCTTGGAAGTCCTTCTGTTGCACCCCTTTTTTGGATATGGATCGATGTTCATCATCTCCTTATTTATTTTTTTGTCATTTAAATTTAATTACCGGCTCCGATGTCAACCGTTCGTCTTTCGTTTGTTAAACTCCGAGGTTTCGACGATCGACTCATCTGTCGAGATGGTCCAACCGAATAACGACCTCCGTTAACTCACACATAAAGTTCTATTTCGGCGACAGGAATTCGGGAGCGATCATACCAGCAATAATGCACCGGATCCCCATCAGGAATTCCGAAGTTAGCGTGCTTTGGGCGAGAGTAGTACTGGGATGGGTGACCCCCTGGGAAGTCCTCGTGTTGACACCCCTTTTTTGGGATATGGATCGATGTTCATCATCTCCTTATTTATTTTTTTTGTCATTTAAATTTAATTTACCGGCTCCGATGTCAACCGTTCTTCTTTCGTTTGTTAAACTCCGAGGTTTCGACGATCGACTCATCTGTCGAGATGGTCCAACCGAATAACGACCTCCGTTAACTCACACATAAAGTTCTATTTCGGCGACAGAATTTGGGTGCGATCATACCAGCACTAATGCACCGGATCCCATCAGAACTCCGAAGTTAAGCGTGCTTGGGCGAGAGTAGTACTAGGATGGGTGACCCCCTGGGAAGTCCTCGTGTTGCACCCCTTTTTTGGATATGGATCGATGTTCATCATCTCCTTATTTATTTTTTTGTCATTTAAATTTAATTTACCGGCTCCGATGTCAACCGTTCGTCTTTCGTTTGTTAAACTCCGAGGTTTCGACGATCGACTCATCTGTCGAGATGGTCCAACCGAATAACGACCTCCGTTAACTCACACATAAAGTTATATTTCGGCGACAGGAATTCGGGTGCGATCATACCAGCACTAATGCACCGGATTCAATCAGAACTCTGAAGTTAAGCGTGCTTGCGCGAGAGTAGTACTAGGATGGGTGACCCCTTGGGAAGTCCTCGTGTTGCACCCCTTTTTTGAATATGGATCGATGTTCATCATCTCCTTATTTATTTTTTTGTCATTTAAATTAAATTACCGGCTCCGATGTCAACCGTTCGTCTTTCGTTTGTTAAACTCCGAGGTTTCGACGATCGACTCATCTGTCGAGATGGTCCAACCGAATAACGACCTCCGTTAACTCACACATAAAGTTCTATTTCGGCGACAGAAATTCGGGTGCGGTCATACCAGCACTAATGCAACGGATCCCATCAGAACTCCGAAGTTAAGCGTGCTTGGGCGAGAGTAGTACTAGGATGGGTGACCCCCTGGGAATTCCTCGTGTTGCACCCCTTTTTTGGAAATGGATCGATGTTCATCATCTCCTTATTTAGTTTTTTTGTCATTTAAATTTAATTTACCGGCTCCGATGTCAACCGTTCGTCTTTTGTTTGTTAAACTCCGAGGTTTCGACGATCGACTCATCTGTCGAGATGGTCCAACCGAATAACGACCTCCGTTAACTCACACATAAAGTTCTATTTCGGCGACAGGAATTCGGGTGCGATCATACCAGCACTAATTCACCGGATCCCATCAGAACTCCGAAGTTAAGCGTGCTTGGGCGAGAGTAGTACTAGGATGGGTGACCCCCTGGGAAGTCCTCGTGTTGCACCCCTTTTTTGGAAATGGTTCGATGTTCATCATCTCCTTATTTAGTTTTTTTGTCATTTAAATTTAATTTACCGGCTCCGATGTCAACCGTTCGTCTTTCGTTTGTTAAACTCCGAGGTTTCGACGATCGACTCATCTGTCGAGATGGTCCAACCGAATAACGACCTCCGTTAACTCACACATAAAGTTCTGGAAATCTTACAATTATACAAAATCTGCAGATCTTCTTTAGATAGGTTTACCAGGTGAAGCGGGTCATAGACTCTAAGAATAACATTTTCTTCTAAGTCTTCCATAACCGCTTCTCCAGTTTCCGTGTCAGCATACCACCACTTCAGATTCTTCAGAATATTTTGTGGCATTGGCTTGAGAGGAACCCTCCTAAGACATCTAGCCGGCTTATAGTGAATCCTCATCCAAGGTCGTCCAGTTAGAGGATCAATACGTGATGGATCCTCTACTCTTCTCCCGACCCTTGGATTCAAACGTTCGAACTTCCTTGATCTCCCTTCTTTTCTTATGATTCTTTCGATTACGCTCGCGTAGGGATCATTGCCAATGTTTATAAGATCTTTCCAAGCTAGCGCAGTGATTTCGATTTTTGGCAGGGAGTTGAACGCTTTTAAAGTTCGCCTCATGTACTGAAGCCCGTCTTTTCTCTTTATTATAAATAGCTGCAGATCTCTGTCAAAGAACCAGCTTAAAATTCGCTCAGACAGCTTCCCAGTACCTGGAACTCTCATTGTCTTTTTAATTGCTGCTTCTTTCTCTTCAGCCCTGACCCATAGCTTTCGTTTTTCTTCATTAGTTAGCTCTCTTGCAGGTTCCTCTGTCGTTGGCTGAGGATTCAAAGCAACATTAACTATATCTGCATCGACAATTTTATTTCCATCAATCATGTAAGTATCAGTGATAGGATTCTGCTGCACAACTATCTCGTCAGCTTCATCATCCACATCAGCAAGTACTTCATCATCCGACCGCCAGTCCACTATCTCCCCTGGCACAAACTCCCCTTCTTCCAGCTCTTCATCTTCATTATCAAAACCTACATCTAGTGGATCATCATCGAGATCCATGAGCGCTTCAATCATCTCGCTGATCTCAAAGTCTGTAGGCTGTTTAGATGAACTGGCCTCACCTCTTTCTCCTTCGCCTTGACTAGGCTCCCCCTGAACTTGTGTAACTTGAGCTGCAGGAAAATCTACAGACTCAAACTCTTTATTCGCACCGGGATCATCGCCTTCATGATCATCTCTTCTCTGCACCTCCTGATCTCGGCACGATGTCTCCCCCTGAGCCTGTAAATTTTTCATTAACTGCTCAATTAGGGAGCGCATCGACCTTATCTCAGCTGCCTGATCGCAAACAAAAGTCTTCATTTCTACGTTCTCTTCCTGGACTTGCTCCACAATCTTCTTCAAATCGGCATTTTCTTTATCAAGATTTGCGTTATGAGTCTGAATTTCTCCGATCGCCTTGGTTAGGCTTAAGATTTGGAAATTCTGGAAGTCAACGCGAGCTTTAAGCTGCAGAAACCGTTGGTTGTCAGTGTATGTGGTCGAGGCAGATGGAATGGACTGTATAGGAGTAGGAATGAACGGTGATGGTATATACGGTTCATCTTGAGGTGGTGGTGGTGGTGGTGGACTGGTGGTTTGAGGTTCTTGATGTTGTGGAATTTCTGGTTGATCTACAGGAGCTGAAGACGATCCTTGCATGAACCTGTGACGTTTGGCCCGTTGCCTTGTCACTAGTTGAGGAACTTCCTCTTCTTCAAAATCAGACTCTTCCAATTCCCTGTTTACGCGCCTCCTCGAACCACCCTCATTTATAATCAATCTCGAGCCATAAGTTCCAATTTGAATATCAGGAACTGCAGCTGTCGGAACTTCCGCGGATTCTGAGTCGGATTCCGAAGATGTTAATCCGTCATCTGCCCCTTCTGGCTCGTATTCCTCGACATCTCTAAATACATCATCTGTATCTACTGGGGGACTCAGCAACTCATCCACTAATGCTGCTGCAACATCTTCATTGGCATGTTGACCAGATGCCCATATTTCCTCCAAGGTTTGAGCAATCTGCTCAGATTCAGGAATGGCACTTGAAGGCCCTGCTTCCTGTGCTTGGGGCTGTTCGCTCGTAGAAGGCCTGGAAGCCTGGATTTGACTCGCGGCTGGTCTTTGTCGGCGTCTTGGATCACGTGGCCGAGCACGAGGCTGTTGTTGTTGTGGACGTTGCTGTTGTTGTTGCTGTTGACGTTGTTGCTGTTGTTGTTGTTGTGGAAACTCAACAACCCCTGCCCAGTTGGCATCTTCCGGGGCTTGAAAATCCCTATCCACAATAGCTCCGAACAATGGACGAGCGACAGGAACAGCCAATCTTCCTCGGTGTGAGGAACAATCAGCGAAAATCCTTTTGTCCAGGATGGCAACACTCTGAAAGTCATTTGTTATTGGCAAGTTCGGCAAAAAGTGTCGGATCAACATCATAATGAATCTTGGATAGAGCAAAAACTGCTGATTTTCGGGAGCAGATATCTGATGAACAAACTCCGAAAAGATCATCTCGGAAAAACTATATGGGTGATTATACACCATTGCGATAATCCCAGATTGAATCTTCGCGACAATATAGTCAAACCCTGCCTTTTTCGCAGCAAAGCACACCATAAATACATGCGCCAAAAACCTCCATTGTCCTATCAATCCACTTTTCATGTATGACACTTTTGTCACATCGAGGCTGTACCCCATTCTTTGAAAGGCCGCTTGCCTTATATTCATCGGAAATTCTATAGGACCAGCTTCTTGTTCCTGAGTGCCCAACTGCAGCACTTGACGAATCATATCAGACGAAAATACTAACGGCTGTCCTTCAATGCGAGTGCGTAGAACTGTCGGAGTGACCGAGCAGTCTACTTGCAAATGGCCATAAAATTGACGGATGTAGGGTAACACTAGCTGCACATTATGCCATAGTGCATGTCCTATCCTTGATTCAGCTAGAAAATCCAGTACTTCACGGAATCCCTGCGCCTCAGGGAGATTCATGTCTGGATTAAGGACCATATTATGCTTAGGAACAAAAGCGCGAACTGCCATATCTGCACAATAAATAAAACTGTTAGACTCATTAAAAATCAATAAACTTGTTTAAATTCAAATTTGTTTTATTTTGTACCTTTTTAAATACAAAATCTAACACAATTAAATTTCCACAAGTTTAATAAAATTTAAATTAAACAAAATAAATAAAGTACAGATTCGAAAATAACAGATTCGAAGTGTCCATATTTGAATGTAATGGACAGATTCGAAGTGTCATTATTCGAGTCTAATGGACAGATTCGAATATCATGGTCATCTCGAATCTAATGACAGATTCGAGAAACCCATGAACAGATTCGAAGGTCCTGAAACAGACTCGAAGCCCCGACGGTTGATTTTCCAACAAAAACCCACGATTTTAACCATTTTGAACTTGGTAAATCACATACATTAGTTCAACTAGGTTCTAATCATTGATTTATGCCTTTAATTTGATCTTTTATAGGTCCAATCTTGGTAATTTAGCAAAAACCGTATTTCAGCCTATAAAACTTCAAAATTTGAGAATTTGATCTAAAATTGTGCATAAGACTACACAAATCTTGTACAATCCGGTTGGTTATACCTAGATGTATCTGTAGAATCGAAACACCAAGTAAGAGACTCGACAAAATGTCGTTTTGGAGAAATACGATAGACTCGAAGAACAGATTCGAAATCGCCTTGGTAGACTCGAGTGTATAGATTCGAAAACAGTAAGGTCTTAAATGACTTCACTGTTGACCTATTTATACCACCAACCCTCGAGTCTAAGCACAGATTCGAATCTACTGACAGATTCGAAGTCTTACTGCTTCGAGTCTGTCTTAGATTCGAAACCACCAAAACTTAGAAAAATTTTCGAAAATTTTGAAATAAATTCAACTTTTCCAACTTTTTTCTAGGGTATCGTGTAACCAGATAATACTATGCCAATTCTTTTACCCTAAGCAACAGATATTTCACGCAATGTTTATTTTATTCAACTTTAAATGCACCCTCAGTAACTTTTGACCTTTTACCTAAGTAAAAATTAAACTAAACTAAAATAAAATAAAATAAAATAAAATAAAATAAACTAAGGTAAAAATAAAATAAAATAAAATAAAGTAAAATAAAATTTTGACCAAAAAATTAATCTAGACTTAAGAAAAATTTACAATCTAAGCTAAATACTTAACAACATATTTTTGATGAGTATATCTAAGAAAGGTTCAATCAGATAGCGATGTCTGATACTAACTTTCAGTACTTAAACTTTCACACTTAGGAATTTTTGATTCCTTTGATTGTTTGTTGTGACATACCTATTTAGCCAATTGTTGGTATTTTACCCTGTTAAACATTCTACATTTCGGAATATCCCTTGGCCTTTTTATTTATCAGGAAATTATCTTACGTGACTCAGACATAGAGACACTTTTATGATCAAGGCACACAGACAAAGATTCTAACTTGTTGGTATTTGCAAACTTTCTTTAAAAGACAAACATCGGACACAGGTCTGTATTCTCATACAACAAAGTGTCTTAGTTCGACTTAAGGTTTATTTTTAAAGTTAGCAGATAGCGGTGACAGGTCTGTACTAACGTACAACAAAGCAACATGTCTGCTAACCCGAATCTAAACAGAGACAACAGGTCTGTACTTACGTACAACAGAGTTGCATGTTTTCGACTCTCAGTTTTGTATGATATTTCTATTCTTTCCATTTTAAGATGTATTTGATGTTGCCATACATCCCCAGAAAGTTTGCATACCTCATTTAGACTCAAAGTTTGTATGTCTTGTACATAAAAATTAAGACCGATTGGTCATACATCTAAGTTAGTGACACGCTTGACTTTTTCTAGAATATTTTATTAGCCTTGAGATTCCCTATATGTATTATGCCTACCAACACATCTAACTAAATAGAATATAACACTTAGAATTTAGTTGCATTATGTGTGAAAGCCTAAACACTTAGAGTTTGTAACGACTGTGCTAATTTTCGTCACTTTGAACCTATGTATCTAAGACTTAACTCCTTTTCTGATATTCTCTTTTTTTTAATTTTATGATTTTCTCTCTTTTTTCTTTTGTTTTTCATATGAAATAAGATAACCTACTAACTTACTAAAAATAGAAACTTACTAAAATAGAAACTTACTAAAAAATAGAA
>JAANYP010001952.1:0-44980 GCA_020465985.1 Centrapalus pauciflorus | reverse complement strand
TGAATCGGCTACTGAAGATAACAATAAATCCATATCTGATATTCCTATCGTCTGTGAGTTCCCAGACGTATTCCCTAATGATATCTCTGGAGTGCCACCGGAACGACAAGTTGAATTTGGAATTGACTTAGTTCCTGGTGCGGCTCCAATCGCCAAAGCTCCTTACAGACTTGCGCCTGTAGAAATGCAGGAAAGGTCAAAGCAATTTCTAGATCTATTAGAGAAGGGATTTATCCGACCTTCTTCATCTTCGTGCGGTGCACCTGTCTTGTTTGTTAAGAATAAAGACGGAACTCTCCGTATGTGCATCGATTATCGTGAGTTGAACAAAGTCACCATCAAGAATAAGTATCCTCTGCCCAGAATCGATGATTTATTTGATCAGATAGAAGGAGCCAGCTACTTCTCCAAAATCGATCTTCGTTCTGGGTTTCATCAATTGAAAGTAAAAGATGAGGATATTACGAAGACAGCCTTCCGAACAAGATACGGTCATTACGAATTTCTCGTAATGCCTTTCGGTTTAACAAATGCACCAGCGGCGTTTATGGATCTTATGAATCGTGTGTGTAGACCAATGCTGGATAAGTCAGTAATCGTGTTCATAGACGATATTCTGATTTACTCCAAAACGGAGGCTGATCACATCGTTCATCTGCGTCAACTGCTAGACTTATTGAGAAAAGAAAGACTCTACGCAAAATTTTCGAAATGCGAGTTCTGGCTCAGACAGGTAACACCTTATATTGTCTCGAGCTATTTCCTAAGCGTTCCTTTGTTCGAATAAAAACTTGAAGTCTACTTTGTTATCTTTATAGATCCAATTCCTTTGCCTTGTTGTATCTGGCGAAGGTATTTCAGTCGATCCTTCCAAAGTCGAGGCCGTTCAGAAATGGCAAACGCCTCGCAATGCATCCGAAATCAGAAGTTTCCTTGGATTGGTTGGTTACTACCAGCGATTCATTAAGGAATTCTCGAAGATTGTTGTGCCACTCACGATGCTGACACGAAAGAATACACCTTTCGTATGGGCTGATAAATAGCAAGAGGTATTTGAAACTTTGAAGCAGAAACTTTTTCAAGCGCCAATCCTAGCCTTACCAGAAGGCAATGATGACTTTGTTGTTTATCAAGATGCATCTGGTACTGGTCTAGGTTGTGTCCTCATGCAAATGGGAAAAGTCATTGCCTACGCCTCAAGGCAATTGAAAGACTACGAGAAAAGTGCACCAACTCATGATCTTGAGTTGGCTGCCATTTCCTTTGCACTGAAAATCTGCCGTCACTATCTTTATGGGACTAGGTGTCAGCTGTATACTGACCATAAAATCCTTAAACATCTATTTACTCAAAAGGATCTGAATATGAAAGAGCGACGGTCCTTGGAGCTCATCAAGGACTATGATTGTGAGATCCTATATCATCCCGGCAAAGCCAACGTGATCGCGGATGCTTTGAGTAGAAAAGTCTACCCAGAAAAGTGTTGCTATGCTTGACTCCTATTGTGTTCTCTTCTGATCTTATAGAAGACATTAAATCTGGTCAAGCCGAAGCATTGAAAGAAGAGAATCTCTGTTTTGAAAATCTCAAAGGGCAACTTCAATTTCTGTCTATGAATCATTTGGGACTTCAATGTCTCAAAGGAAACCGAATCTGGATTCCTAAGTAGGGTTCAATCCGCAACACTCTTCTATCAGAAGCCCATCAGTCCAAATTATCTATTCATCTTGGCAGCTCAAAGATGTACTTCAATCTGAAAGCTAATTACTGGTGGCCAGGAATGAAAAAGGACATTTGTCAATACGTTGAAAGCTGCAGAGTCTGTCAAATAGTTAAGGCAGAACATCAGAAACCCTTCGGGGATATGCAACCACTGCCAGTTCCTGTGTGGAAGTGGGAGCATATGACCATGGATTTTGTCACGAATTTGCCAAAGACCAAGAGACAGCACGACTCCATCTGAGTAGTCGTGGATCGATTGACAAAGTCAGCTCATTTTATACCGATGAAAGAGACATACTCTCTTGATAGATTGGCACAGATGTACATCACTGAAATTATCTCTCGTCATGGTGTGTCGAAATCTATCGTCTCTGATTGTGATAGTCGTTTCACTTTAAGATTCTGGAAAGCGCTGCAAGACGGGATGGGTACTCGAATCTCTATGAGTACTGCTTATCCTTTTAATGCAGATGGCCAAGGTGAACGCACTATCCTTACTCTGGAAGATATGCTCCGTGCCTGCATTCTTGATCTGGGTGGTAACTGGGATGACCATTTACCTTTGGTCGAATTCTCATATAACAATAGTTATCATTCAACGATCAAGATGGCTCCTTTTGAAGCTCTATACGGACGAAAGTGCAGAACTCCCACCTGTTGGTGCGAAACAGGTGAATCGCCTTTAGCAGGACCTGCCCTTCTACAGTTGACTCATTAGAAAATTCAACTGGTCAGAAGAAACATACATGAAGCTCAAAGCAGGCAGAAGTCATATTATGACAATCGACACAAATCGATTAGTTTTGCAATTAACAATTGGGTGATGCTCAAAGTATCCTCAATGACGAATGTGGTGAGATTCATTAAGAGAAATAATCTAGCTTAAAGATTTATTGGCCCGTTCAAAACTGTTGAAAAGATAGGAAACCAATTTTACCGTCTTGAATTGCCAACAGACTTAGCGAGAATACATCCGGTATTCCATGTTAGTCATTTGAGAAAGAGCCTAGCAGATGAAAGAAAAGTGCAGATACCACATGTTAATCTGCAAATTGATGAGAAGCTTAGAGTGGTTGAAGAGCCAGAATGTATTCTAGACTCGAAGACCAAAAAGCTTCGAAATAAAGTAATACAAATGGTGCTCGTCCATTGGAAACATCACAAGGGTTCGCATCAGTCTTGGGAATCCAAAGATTTCATGAAAGCTACCTATCCAAGTCTGTTCGAACAAATCTAACTTCGGGGATGAAGTTTGTGCGTGGTGGAGCCCATTCTGTAACAACCTAGCTTTCAACTGAACTTAATTTATGTATTGATCCACTAATGTAATTTTATTACATTATTTGATTTGTAATATAATTAAGTAATGAAAATATTTAATTAAATTATATAAATGTAGTAAAGTATTTAAATGATTAAAAATTAAGAGAGATGTAAAATATAAAGTAAAGGGTTAACATTTCACATATTTTCAAAGATAAATATATATACTTAAATAAATGGTGTTGAATGCCATTTAATCACTATTAAAGGAATTCACTATCTCTCTACTCTCTCTGTACATCATACGGCTTCAACAAGTTCATCAAAGAAAAACCATAAAATTTGCAATTAAATGGAGAAATGAAGTCAAGTGAATGTTACAAACATCATCAAGCATAATCAACCAAGAAAATTCAAGATAAAAATCTATTTAAATTTGATAGTTTTATGAGTTTTGGTTCGGTTTTGAGAAATACCGAAACCAAAGAATTTATAACATGAATTTGATGTTTGCATGTTTAAAATTTTAGTTGATAATCATGTGTTTAACTCATTAACTGTTAAAGAAACAAAAATCAGTGGTTAATTCGTCCAAATAAGTCCAAAATCTGAAATTTTTGTGTAAAATTGTGTTCTTGACAAAAATGCTTATTTTGGATGATTTTGATCATATAAGTTATGTTAATCATAGGGAAAATAGTGTAAAAACACTTTAATAATGATAATAAAGCTTTATTATAAGTTGCATGTTCATAAAAATGTATTTTGTGAATTTTTGATGAAAATCCGTATGAGCACAAGATGAACACCAAGAACAAAATCTAGAAAATTTCTAAGTATAAGGATCCGAATTCGGTTGGGACCGAATTCGGTTGGGACCGAATTCGAATGGTGCCCATTTCAGATTTAAAAAAAAATATATCCACTTCGGACCTATTTGGACAAACCTACTTCGAATGATCCGATTTCGGGTGTTTCAATTCGGATCTAATGACCAAATTCGGATCAGCCTTGTCCGGATGTCCTAAATTCGGATACTCCCAATTCGGTTCATATCAGTCCGAATCCGGATGAATCAATTCGGATAAGTCCGAATCCGGATCACCCATTCTGGATAAGTCCGAATCTGGATGGTCCGAACCCGAATGTACTATTTTGATAAATAAAAATCATAAATAATTGATATTATACAATTACAGTATCATGATATATATGGATATTATACAATTATAAATCTGCTGGATAAAGTCCACAAGAACCGGTGAGTTATGGATATTCAGTTTTACATGCGAGATTTCCGGTTGAGACGTATTGTTGATGATAGATTAATTTGACATTCATATATGATCAGATGGAATGTGACCAGTGCTCACCACGGTTCGGTGATGCCCTGTGGATCATGATAGCTATTTGACTAATCATTTTGCATAACGCTGTATTTACACTTCAGTTCAGATATTGTTATCATTTGAGATTGCTATCATGACCTAGATTATTTATGTTTTCATTATTGATCGCATCTTTGACATATCGATTCAGCTTAGAATGATTAGCCTTGTCGGTGTATTGTTGTAGACCATGCTAATTCATCAGTTCTTTTGAACTTGGTAATGATACTCTGATGTTCCGCCATGTTCATTTACTGGTAGCTAGCCCAGTATGTGGCTGATCCCCACAATTTAAGCGTGAGCGTGGTTTGAACATCATCTAACTCTATGACTACTATGTCTCAATCATGAGTGGCTGTAGCGGCAGTCAAGATATATCATGCTAGACCCATGATCTGCTTGATAATGCATGTAATATGAAAATCTATATTCTCACTAAGCTTTGCTTACAGATGTTGCTTACATTTTTACAGGAAAAGACAAAGGAATGTCACCTGGTGGACCTAGTTCTTTGGTCTTACAAGATCAACACAGAAGTTTTCATAAACCTCTACTCAGCAAACCCTTTTGGTACTGATTGGAAGATGATAATGTGGTGGTCTGGGTAGATTTATCTTGATTGTATGATGACATGATTTAGATTAGACTTGTGCCCTTTATAAGTTTAATTTGGAATCTGTAACATGTACTAAAATTTGTATTAAACTTATCCTAAATGTTTGTATTGTAATTTTAAATTCCGCAATATAATTAATCTATCTTATTTATGATTGATATCGTGTTGAATGATGTGAGAACTAGACTCTGAGGACTGCCCCGTAAGGAGTGGTCTTCACAGGATGGTATCAGAGCCCATAGTTTGAGTGAATCAAGTATTATGTGAGTAATACTTGGTCTCGAACTAAAGCAATACATATGTATCAATCATTTAGGTGGTTTGAACTGAGATAGGATGTACAGACTGTTAGGATGGGAAAAAGAGTACATAGATCTAAGTCTATAAACTGATAGTTAAATAATTTTATATTTCAGTAAAGATGTCAGGATCAGGTGACATTCCCAAAAACTTGACTCCTCAACAAATGTTTGAAATGGTACAACAATTATTAGCCCAACACTTGGAACAACAAAACAAGAATATGCAAGAACAGCTTCAGGATAGAGATGAGGCCGAAGCAAAAAGACGTGTTGATAAAAAAAATAAGAGAAAAGATAAACAAGTTCAGAATGATGAATCTGATTCTGATAACTCTACCCCTAATGTCCCAATTGAGGAGTGAAAGGCTGTAAGTTTAAAGATTTTAAAGCTAGCGGTGCCCTTAGCTTTGAGGGTACAGTCAACCGAATCCAGGCGATGGATTGGATAAGCCATACCGAAGAAATCTTCAGGTTTTCTGACTGCTTAGAATCAAAGAAGTTGAGTTATGCATCTGCGCTGTTTGTTGGTGTTGCCCGAGCCTGGTGGAAAACTCAGAGAAGTATTTATGGCGAGGAAGTCATACAGACTTTAGAGTGGGACCAGTTCCTAGACATGTTCAATGTGAAATATTGTCCTGTTAATCAACAAGACAAGATGGAGGTTCAACTGATGCAGCTAACTCAGGGAACCAAGACTGTAGATGAGTACGAGCATGAATTCTCGCGACTCTGTGGCTATTCCTCATATCAAGTAGCCACTGAAAAAATAAAAATAAACAGATTTCGCGATGGGCTTAATCCGAGATACAGACACCCGATGAGCGCGATAAAATATAAGAGTTACTTAGAGATGGTTGAAGCTGCAAGACAGACCGAGAGGCGATACCTAGAGTATGGCGATCAACTCTACGCTCCATCAACGAACCCGACATGTCCATCTCCCCCAAAGAAACAGAGGTTCGGCAGATTCTTTAAGTCCAACAAACCGCAACCCCAGCAATCTCAACAATATAGTTCACCACAGAAAGCACAAGCATATTCTCTAACGAATGAACCACGATTCTGCAAAAGATGCAGAAAATCACACACGGGAATGTGCAATCCTGATGATGTAACTTGTTATGCATGTAGCAGAATCGGCCACAGCAGTGAAGAATGCCCCCAGAGAGGACTTGGATGTGCAAAATGCAGAAAGCGCGGACACTTTATGTATTAGTGTCGTAGTGGACAACGAGATCAATCGCAATCATCATTTGGAGGTTCTACAATGAAAAGTTCAGCTGCAACTCCAACTACAAGGACTCGTGCATTTCATATAACAGTCGATGAAGCAAAAGAAACTCCTAACGTAGTTACCGGTATGGTTCATGTTAAATTCGATACATGCTCGTGTATTATTCGATTCCGGTCCTAGTCTTTCCTTTATATCAACTACTTTTGCTTGAAGACTGTCTAAATCACCGTCGAAGCTTTCCGTTATACTTGATATTAAGACGGCCAGTAACAATTACGTTACGGCTGATTCTGTTTACGGAAATTGTACCCTGCTCGTTAATAACATTGTGTTCAACCTCGATCTCATTCTGATTCCGTTGAAAGAGTTTGATGTCAATATCGACATGGACTGGTTAATGAACAACAAAGCTACAATCGTCTGCAACCGCCGAATCATTAGGATCAAGTCTTCAGACGGCCGAGTATTAGAAATCAACGGGGACAAGCGAAAAGGTGCTCACTGCTTCATAACTATTGAGAAGGCGCGTAAATATTTATCTAAGGGTCACGAATCCTACTTATGTTTTGTATCGTCTGAATCCGCTTTTGAAGATAACAATAAATCCATATCTGATATTCCTATCGTCTGTGAGTTCCCAGACGTATTCCCTGATGATATCTCTAGAGTACCACTGGAACGACAAGTTGAATTTGGAATTGACTTAGTCCCTGGTGCGGCTCCAATCGCCAAAGCTCCTTACAGACTTGCGCCTGCAGAAATGGAGGAAATGTCAAAGCAGTTGCAAGATCTGTTAGAGAAGGGATTTATCCGACCTAGTTCATCTCAGTGGGGTACACCTGTCTTGTTCGTAAAGAAGAAAGACGGAACTCTCCGTATGTGCATCGACTATCGCGAGTTGAACAAAGTCACTATCAAGAATAAATATCCTCTGCCTAGAATCGATGATCTATTTGATCAGTTACAAGGAGCAAGTTAATTATCCAAAATCGATCTTCGTTCTAGGTATCATCAGCTGAAAGTCAAAGATGAGGATATTCCAAAGACAGCCTTCCGAACGAGATACGATCATTTTGGATTTCTCGTAATGCCTTTCGGTCTGACAAATGCACCAGCGGCGTTCATGGATCTCATGAATCGTGTGTGCAGTCCAATGTTGGATAAGTCAGTTATCATATTCATAGACGATATCCTGATTTACTCCAAAATGGAGGCTGATCATGTTAATCATCTGCATCAACGGCTAGAGTTATTGAGAAAGGAAAGACTCTACGCAAGATTCTCTAAGTGTGAATTCTGGCTCTGACAGATATAACTTTATATTGTCTTGAGTTATTTTCTAAAACGTTCCTTGTATCAATGAATACTTGAAATTCCACTTTGATTTCCTTATAGATTCAATTCCTTGGCTATGTCGTATCTGGTGAAGGTATCTCAGTTAATCCGTCTAAAGTTGAGGCTGTTCAGAAATGGCAAACACCTCGTAATGCCTCTGAAATCAGAAGTTTCCTTCGATTGGCCGGTTACTATCGGCGATTCATTAAGGACTTCTCGAAAATTGATGCGCCACTCACGATGCTAACACGAAAGAATACACCTTTCGTATGGGGTGACAAACTGCGAAGATCATTTGAAACTTTGAAGCAAAATCTCATTCAAGCGCCAATCCTAGCCTTACCAGAGGGCAATGATGACTTCGTTGTTTATAGCGATGCATCTGGTACAGGTCTAGGTTGTGTTCTCATGCAAAGAGGAAAAGTCATTGCCTATGCTTCAAGGCAATTGAAAGACTATGTGAAAAGTGCACCAACTCATCATCTTGAGTTGGCTGCTGTAACCTTTGCACTGAAAGTCTGGCGTCATTATCTCTATGGGACTCGGTGCCAGCTGTATACTGACCATAAAAGTCTCAAGCATCTATTTACTCAAAAGGATATGAACATGAAACAACGACGGTCCTTGGAGCTTATTAAGGACTATGATTGCGAGATCCTGTATCATCCCGGCAAAGCCAATGTGGTCGCGGATGCTTTGAGTAGAAAGGTATATCTAGAAAAGTGTTTACTATGCCCCGACTCCTGTTGTATTCTCTTCCGATCTTATCAAAGATATCAAATCTGCTCAAGTTGAAGCACTGAAAGAAGAGAATCTCTGTTCTGAAAATCTCAAGGGGCAATTACAATTCCTGTCTATTAATCATTTGGGACTTCAATGTCTCAAAGGAAACCGAATCTGGATTCCTAAGTATGGGTTAATTTTGCAACACTCTTCTATCGGAAGCTCATAAGTCCAAGTTATCCATTCATCCTGGCAGCTCAAAGATGTACTTCGATCTGAAAGCTGATTACTGGTGGCCAGGAATGAAGAAAGACAACGATCGATATGTTGAAAGCTGCAGAGTCTGTCAAATGGTTAAGGCAGAACATCAGAAACCCTTCAGGGATATGCAACCACTGCTAGTTCCTGAGTGGAAGTTGGAGCATATAACCATGGACTTCGTCACGAAATTGTCTAAAACCAAGAGACAGCACGACTCCATCAGCGTAGTCGTGGATCGATTAACGAAGTCAGCTCATTTTATACCGATGAAATAGACGTATTCTCTTGATAGATTGACACAGATGTACATCATAGAAGTTATTTCTCGTCATGGTGTGCCGAAATCTATCGCCTCTGATCGTGATAGTCGTTTCACTTCGAGATTCTGAAAAGCGCTGCAATAGGGGATGGGTACTCGAATTTCTATGAGTACTGCTTATCATCCTAATGCAGATGGTCAAAGTGAACGCACTATCCTAACTCTTGAAGATATGCTCCATGCCTGCGTTCTTGATCTGGGTGGTAATTGGGATGACCACTTGCTTTTGGTCGAATTCTCATACAACAACAGTTATCATTCTACAATCAAGATGGCTCCTTTTGAAGCTTTATACGGAAGAAAATGCAGAACTCCCACCTGTTGGCGTGAAACAGGTGAATCGCCTTTAGCGGGTCCTGCCCTTCTACAGTTGACTCATGAAAAGATTCAACTTATCAGAAGGAATATACTTGAATCTCAAAGCAGGCAGAAGTCATATTACGACAATCGGCACAGATCGATAAGTTTTGCAGTTAACGGTTGGGTGATGCTGAAAGTATCTCCGATGAAGATGTGGTGAGATTTATACAGAGAAATAAGTGAGCTCCGAGATTAATAACCTAATCTAATTCATGTCATCATACATTTAAATCAAATCTACCCAGACCACCATAATTAACGTCTGCCAATCAGTACCGCAGGTTTGTTGAGTAGTGGTCTATGAAAACGTCAACTTGATTCTTGTAGACCTATGAATTAGGTCCGGCAGGTAACTTTCCTTTATCTTTTCCTGTAAAAAGTGTAAACAACATCTGTAAGCAAAAGCTTAGTGAGAATATAGATTTTCAGATCACATGCATTATCAAGCGGATCATGGGTCTAGCGTGATATGTCTTGACTGCCGCTACAGCCACTCATGATTGAGACATAGTAGTCATAGAGTCGGATGATGTTCAGACCACACTCACACTTAATTTTGGGGATCAACCACATAATGGGCTAGCTACCATTAAATCAACATGGCGGGACATCGGAGTATCATTACCAAGTTCAATAGAACTGGTGAAATAGCATGGTCTAGAACAATAGACCGTCAAGGCTAATCATTCTAAGCTGAATCGATATGTCAAAGGTGCGAGCAATAGTGAAAGCATAAGTCATCAAGGTCTTGATAGCAATAATATCATAGAAATATCTGAAATGAACTTTAAATACAATGTCATGCGAAATGATAAATCAAATAGCTATCATGATCCACAGGGCATTACCGAACCATGGTGAGCACATGTCACAATCCAGCTAATCATGTATGAATGTTAAATTAATCTATCATCAACAATATGTCTCAACCGGAATCTAGCATGTAAAACTGAATATCTATAACTCAAAGGTTCTATGGTCTTTATCAAGCAGATATAAAATCCACAATCTGAGTTATCCCAGGATTTTATCTTTAAATCTTTGTCAATCTGATCTCTGGCTTTTCTTTTCAATTCTGTGACCCACTTTCAATATCTTTAAATATTTAGATCTTTGTGCAGAATTTAACTGAACCTGTCCAGAATCATATCATAGCAAGAACATTTTAGGTCTTTTTCTTTATCTAACCTGATTCTGATAATCGATAACTCATCAATTATTCGTTGGTTCATTTTCTTTGTTTATTTGAAATCTCATAAGATCTATATATATATATATATATATATATATATATATATATATATATATATATATATATATATATATATATATATATATATCATGATATTGTAATTGTATAATATCAATTATTTATGATTTTAATTTATCAAAATAGTACATTCGGGTTCGGACCATCCGGATTCGGACTTACCCGGATTGGGTGATCCGGATACGGACTTATCCGAATTGATTCATCCAGATTCGGAACGATATGAACCGAATTGGGAGTATCCGAATTTGGGACATCCAGACAAGGCTGATCCGAATTTGGTCATTAGATCCGAATTGAAACACCCGAACTCGGATCATCCGAAGTAGGTTTGCCCGAATAGATCCGAAGTGGATATATATTTTTTTAATCCGAAATGGGCACCATTCGAATTCGGTCCCAACCGAATTCGAATCCTTTCCAGATTTTGTTCTTGGTGTTCATCTTGTGTTCATACGGATTTTCATCAAAAATTCACAAAATACATTTTTATGAACATGCAACTTATAATAAAGCTTTATTATCATTATTAAAGTGTTTTTACACTATTTTCCCTATCATTAACATAATTTATATGATCAAAATCATCCAAAATAAGCATTTTTGTCAAGAACACAATTTTACAAAAAAAATTTCAGATTTTGGACTTATTTGGACGAATTAACCACTGATTTTTGTTTCTTTAACATTTAATGAGTTAAATACATAATTATCAACTAAAATTTTAAACATGCAAACAACACATTCATGTTATAAATTCTTTGGTTTCAGTTTTTCTCAAAACCAAACCAAAACTCATAAAACTATCAAATTTAAATAGATTTTTACCTTGAATTTTCTTGGTTGATGATGCTTGATGATGTTTGTAACATTCACTTGACTTCAATCTCCATTTAATTGCAAATTTTATAGTTTTTCTTTGATGAACTTGTTCAAGTCGTAGATGTAGGTTCATTTTCTTTGTTTCTTTATAAATTTTAGGAAACCAATCTTACCGTATTGAATTGCCAACAGACTTAGCGGGAAAACATCCGGTATTCCATGTTAGTCATTTGAGAAAGAGCCTAGCAGATGAAAGAGAAGTGCAGATACCCCATGTTAATCTGAAAATTGATGAGAAGCTTAGAGTGGTTGAAAAGCCAGAATGTATTCTGGACTCGAAGACCAAAAATCTTAGAAATAAAGTAATACAAATGGTGCTCGTCCAGTGGAAACACCACAAGGGTTCGCATCAGTCTTGGGAATCCAAAGATGTCATGAAAGCTACCTATCCAATTCTGTTCGAACAAAGTTAACTTCGGGGACGAAGTTTGTGCGTGGTGGAGCCCATTCTGTAACAACCTAGCTTTCAACTGAACTTAATTTATGTATTGAGCCACTAATGTAATTTTATTACATTATTTGATTTGTAATTTAATTAAGTAATGAAAATATTTAATTAAATTATATAAATGTAGTAAAGTATTTAAAGGATATAAAATTAAGAGAGATGTAAAATACAAAGTAAAGGGTTAACATTTCACATATTACCAAAGATAAATATATATACTTAATTAAAAGGTGTTGAATGCCATTTAATCACAATTAAAGGAATTCACTCTGTCTCTACTCTCTCTCTACATCATACGGATTCAACAAGTTCATCAAAGAAAAACCATAAAATTTGCAGTTAAATGGAGAATTGAAGTCAAGTGAATGTTACAAACATCATCAAGCATCATCGAACAAGAAAATTCAAGGTAAAAATCTATTTAAATTTGATAGTTTTATGAGTTTTGGTTCGGTTTTGAGAAAAACCGAAACCAAAGAATTTATAACATGAATGTGATGTTTGCATGTTTTAAATTTTAGTTGATAATTATGTATTTAACTCATTAAATGTTAAAGAAACAAAAATCAGTGGTTAATTCGTCCAAATAAGTCCAAAATCTGAAATTTTTTTGTAAAATTGTGTTCTTGGAAAAAAAAGCTTATTTTGGATGATTTTGATCATATAAATTATGTTAATGATAGTGAAAATAGTATAAAAACACTTTAATCATGATAATAAAGCTTTATTATAAGTTGCATGTTCATAAAAATGTATTTTGTGAATTTTTGATGAAAATCTGTATGAGCACAAGATGAACACCAAGAACAAAATTTTGAAAATATCTAAGTATAAGGATTCGAATTCGGTTGGGACTGAATTCGAATGGTGCCCATTTCGGATTTTAAAAAAGAAATCCACTTCGGACTAATAGGACAAACCTACTTCGGATAATCCGAGTTCCGGTGTTTCAATTCGGATCTAATGACCAAATTCGGTTCAGCCTTGTCCGGATGTCCCAAATTCGGATACTCCCAATTCGGTTCTTATCGGTCCGAATCCGGATGAATCAATTCGGATAAGTCTGAATCCGGATCAGCCAATCCGGATAAGTCCGAATCCGGATGGTCCGAACCCGAATGTACAGTTTTGATAAATAAAAATAACAAATAATTGATATTATACAATTACAAAATCATGATATATATATATATATATATATATATATATATATATATATATATATATATATATATAGATCTAATGAGATTTCAAAGAAACAAAGAAAATGAACCAATGAATAATTCATGAGTTATCGGTTATAAGAATCAGATTAGATAAAGATAAAGACCTAAAACGTTTTTGCTATGATATGATTCTGGACATGTTCAGATAAATCCGAACAAAGAATTCAAAGAATTAAATATTGAAAGACATTGAAAGGGGGTCACTGATTTGAAAAGAAAAGCCAGAGAATAGATAGACAAAGATTAAAGATAAAATCCTGGGATAACTCAGGTGGTGGATTATAAATCTGCTTGATAAAGACCACAAAAACCTGTGAGTTATAGATATTCATCTTTACATGCGAGATTTCTGGTTGAGATATATTGTTGATGATAGATTAATTTGACATTCATATATGATCAGCTGAAATGTGACCAGTGCTCACCATGGTTCGGTGATGCCCTGTGGATCATGATAGCTATTTGACTTATTATTTTGCATAACGTTGTATTTACACTTCAGTTCAGATATTGTTATCATTTGAGATTGCCATCATGATCTAGATTATTTATGTTTCCATTATTGATTGGATCTTTGACATATCGATTCAGCTCAGAATGATTAGCCTTGACGGTCTATTGTTCTAGACCATGCTAATTCACCAGTTCTATTGAACTTGGTAATGATACTCTGATGTTCCGCCATGTTGATTTACTGGTAGCTAGCCCAGTATGTGGTTGATCTCACAATTTAAGCGTGAGCGTGGTTTGAACATCATCCAACTCTATGACTACTATGTCTTAATCATGAGTGAAACAGGTGAATCGTTAAGGCAGAACATCAGAACCCCTTCGGGGATATGCAACCACTGCTAGTTCCTGAGTGGAAGTGGGAGCATATAACCATGGACTTAGTCATGAAATTGCCTAAAACCTAGAGACAGCACGACTCCATCAGGGTAGTCGTGGATCGATTAACAAAGTCAGCTCATTTTATACCGATGAAATAGACGTATTATCTTGATAGATTGGCACAGATGTACATCACAGAAGTTATTTCTCGTCATGGTGTGCCAAAATCTATCGTCTCTGATCGTGATAGCCGTTTCACTTTGAGATTCTGGAAAGCGCTGCAAGAGGGGATGGGTACTCGAATTTCTATGAGTACTGCTTATCATCCTAATGCAGATGGTCAAAGTGAACGCACTATCCTATCTCTTGAAGATGTGCTCCGTGCCTGCGTTCTTGATCTGGGTGGTAATTGGGATGACCAATTGCTTTTGGTCGAATTCTCATACAACAACAGTTATCATTCTAAGATCAAGATGGCTCCTTTTGAAGCTTTATACGGAAGAAAATGCAGAACTCCCACCTGTTGGCTTGAAACAGGTGAATCGCCTTTAGCGGGTCCTGCCCTTTTAAAGTTAACTCATGAAAAGATTCAATTTGTCAGAAGGAATATACTTGAAGCTCAAAGCAGGCAGAAGTCATATTACGACAATCGGCACAGATCGATAAGTTTTGCAGTTAACGATTGGGTGATGCTGAAAGTATCTCCGATGAAGAATGTGGTGAGATTTATAAAGAAAAATAAGCGAGCTCCGAGATTAATAATCTAATCTAATTCATGTCATCATACATTTAAATCAAATCTACCCAGACCACCACAATTAACGTCTGCCAATCAGTACCGAAGGTTTGTTGAGTAGTGGTCTATGAAAACGCCAACTTGATTCTTGTAGACCTATGAACTAGGTCCGGCAGGTGACTTTCCTTTATCTTTTCCTGTAAAAAGTGTAAACAACATCTGTAAGCAAAAGCTTAGTGAGAATATAGATTTTCAGATTACATGCGTTATCAAGCGGTTCATGGGTCTAGTGTGATATGTCTTGACTGCCGCTACAGCCACTCATGATTGAGACATAGTAGTCATAGAGTCGGATGATGTTCAGGCCACGCTCACGCTTAATTGTGGGGATTAGCCACATACTGGGCTAGCTACCAGTAAATCAACATGGCGGGACATCGGAGTATCAATACCAAGTTCAATAGAATTGGTAAATAGCATGGTGTAGAACAATAGACCGTCAAGGCTAATCATTCTAACCTGAATCGAAATGTCAAAGGTGCGAGCAATAGTGAAAGCATAAGTCATCAAGGTCATGAAAGCAATAATATCATAACAATATCTGAAATGAATTGTAAATACAATGTCATGCGAAATGATAAATCAAATAGCTATCATGATCCACAGGGCATTACCGAACCATGGTGAGCACAAGTCACAATCCAGCTGATCATGTATGAATGTTAAATTAATCTATCATAAACAATATGTCTCAACCGGAATCTAGCATGTAAAACTGAATATCTATAACTCAAAGGTTCTATGGTCTTTATCAAGCAGATAAAAAATCCACAATCTGAGTTATCCCAAGATTTTATCTTTAAATCTTTGTCAATCTGATCTCTGGCTTTTCTTTTCAATTCTGTGAGCCGCTTTCAATATCTGTAAATCTTCAGATATTTGTTCAGAGTTTAACTGAACATGTCTAGAATCATATCATAGCAAGAACATTTTAGGTCTTTATCTTTATCTAATCTGATTCTGATAACCGATAACTCATCAATTATTCGTTGGTTCATTTTCTTTGATATCATACGGCTTCAATAAGTTCATCAAAGAAAAACCATAAAAATTCCAATTAAATGGAGAATTGAAGACAAGTGAATGTTACGGACATCATCAAGCATCATCAAACAAGAAAATTCAAGGTAAAAATCTATTTGAATTTGATAGTTTTATGAGTTTTGGTTCGGTTTTGAGAAAAACCGAAACCAAAAAATTTATAACATGAATGTGATGTTTGCATGTTTAAAATTTTAGTTGATAATCATGTACTTAACTTATTAAGTGTTAAAGAAACAAAAATCAGTGGTTAGTTCGTCCAAATAAGTCCAAAATCTGAAATTTTTGTGTAAAATTGTGTTCTTGGAAAAAATGCTTATTTTGGATGATTTTGATCATATAAATTATGTTAATGATAGGGAAAATAGTGTAAAAACACTTTAATAATGATAATAACGTTTTATTATAAGTTGCATGTTCATAAAAATCTATTTTGTGAATTTTTGATGAAAATCCGTATGAACACAAGATGAACACCAAGAACAAAATCTGGAAAATATCTAAGTATAAGGATTTGAATTCGGTTGGGACTGAATTCGAATGGTGCCCATTCCGGATTTTTTTTTAAAAAAAATCCACTTCGGACCTATTAGGACAAACTTACTTCGGATGATCCGAGTTCGGGTGTTTCAATTCGGATCTAATGACCAAATTCGGATCAGCCTTGTCCGGATGTCCCAAATTCGGATACTCCCAATTCGGTTCATATCGGTCCGAATCCGGATGAATCAATTCGGATAAGTCTGAATCCGGATAAGTCCGAATCCTGATGGTCCGAACCCGAATGTACTGTTTTGATAAATTAAAATCATAAATAATTGATATTGTACAATTACAAAATCATGATATATATATATATATATATAGATCTAATGAGATTTCAAAGAAACTAAGAAAATGAACCAATGAATAATTGATGAGTTATCGGTTATCAGAATCAGATTAGATAAAGATAAAGACCTAAAATGTTCTTGCTATTATATGATTCTGGGCAGGTTCAGATAAATCTGAACAAAGAATTTAAAGAATTAAAGATTGAAAGACACTGAAAGGGGGTCAATGATTTGAAAAGAAAAGCCAGAGAACAGATTGACAAAGATTAAAGATAAAATCCTAGGATAACTCAGGTGGTGGATTATAAATCAGCTTGATAAAGACCACAAGAACCTGTGAGTTATAGATATTCAGCTTTACATGCGAGATTTCCGGTTGAGGCATATTGTTGATGATAGATTAATTTGACATTCATATATGATCAGCTGGAATGTGACCAGTGCTCACCATGGTTCGGTGATGCCTTGTGGATCATGATAGCTATTTGACTTATCATTTTGCATAACGTTGTATTTACACTTCAGTTCAGATATTGTCATCATTTGAGATTGCTATCATGACCTAGATTATTTGTGCTTTCATTATTGATCGCATCTTTGACATATCGATTCAGCTTAGAATGTTTACCCTTGACGGTCTATTGTTGTAGACCATGCTAATTCACCAGTTCTATTGAACTTGGTAATGATACTCTGATGTTCCGTCATGTTGATTTACTGGTAGCTAGCCCAGTATGTGGTTGATCCCCACAATTTAAGCGTGAGCGTGGTTTGAACATCATCCAACTCTATGACTACTATGTCTCAATCATGAGTGGCTGTAGCAGTAGTCAAGATATATCACGCTAGACCTATGATCCGCTTGATAATGCATGTAATCTGAAAATCTATATTCTTACTAAGCTTTGCTTACAGATGTTGCTTCCATTTTTACAGGAAAAGACAAAGGAAAGTCACATGCTGGACCTAGTTCTTAGGTCTTACAAGATCAAGACAGAAGTTTTCATAGACCTCTACTCAGCAAACCCTTTTGGTACTGATTGGAAGATGATAATGTGGTGGTCTGGGTAGATTGATATTGATTGTATGATGACATGAATTAGATTAGACTTGTGCCCTTTATAAGTTTAATTTGGAATCTGTAACTTGTACTAAAATCTGTATTAAACTTATCCTAAATGTTTGTATTGTAATTTTAAATTCCGCAATATAATTACTCTATCCTAGTTATGATTGATATCGTGTTGCATGAGGTGGGACCTAGACTCTGAGGACTGCCCCGTAAGGAGTGGTCTTCACAGGATGGTATCAGAGCCCATAGTTTGAGTGAATCAAGTATTACGTGAGTAATACTCGTCTCAAACTGAAGCAATACATATGTATCAATCATTTTGGTGGTTTGAACTGAGATAGGATGTACAGACTGTTAGGATGGGAAAAAAGGTACATAGATCTAAGTCTATAAACTGATAGTTAAATGATTTTAGTTTTCAGTAAAGATGTCAGGATCAGGTGACATGCCCAACAACATGAACCCTCAGCAAATGTTTGAAATGGTACAACAATTATTAGCCCAACACTCAGAACAACAAAACAAGAATATGCAAGAACAGCTTCAGGATAGAGATGAGGTCGAAGCAAAAAGACGTGCTGATAAAAAGAATAAGAGAAAAGATAAACAAGTCGAGAATGATGAAACTGATTTTGATAACTCAAACCCCAATGCCCAAATTGAGCAGCCGAAAGGCTGTAAGTTTAAAGATTTCAAAGCTAGCGGTGCCCTGAACTTTGAGGGTACAGTAAATCCAACTCAGGCGATGGATTGGATCAGCCACACTGAACAAATTTTTAGGATATCCGATTGCACAGAGTCAAACAGAGTGAGTTACGCATCTGCTTTGTTCGTTGGTGCTGCCCGTGCTTGGTGGAAGACTCAGAGGAGCATATATGGAGAAGAGGTTATCCAGACTCTAGAATGGGACCAGGTCCTTGAAATGTTTAATGCGAAATATTGTTCAATTGATCAGCAAGACAAAATCGAGGTTCAATTGATGCAGCTAACCCAAGGAACCAAAACTGTAGATGATTACGAACATGAATTCTCGCGACTCTGTGGCTATTCCTCGTATCAAGTAGCCACCGAAGAAAGAAAAATGAATAGATTTCGCGGAGGGCTTCATCCGAGATACAGTCACGCGATGAGCGCGATAAAGTATAAGATTTACTTAGAGATGGTTGAAGCTGCAAGACAGATCGAGAGGGGATATCCAGAGTACAGCGATCAACTTTATGCTCCATCAACGAACCCGACATGTCCTTCTCCTCCAAAGAAGCAACGATTCGGCAGATTCTTTAATCCAAACAAGTCCCAGTCCCAGCAACCTCAACAATCCCAACAGTACAGCTCGCCTCAGAAAGTTCAAGCTTATTCCCTTACAAATGAACCACGATTCTGCAAAAGATGCAGGAAATCACATATGGGAATGTGTAATCCAAATGATGTCACATGCTTTGCGTGTAGTATGATCGGTCATAGTAGCGAAGAGTGTCCCCAGCTAGGACTTGGATGTGCTAAATGCGGAAAGCGTGGACATTCATGTATCAGTGTCGTAGTGGACAACGAGGTCAATCACAACCATAGTCCTTAATAAGCTCCAAGAACCGTCGTTGTTTCATGTTCAGATCCTTTTGAGTAAATAGATGCTTGAGACTTTTATGGTCAGTATACAGCTGACACCGAGTCCCACAGAGATAATGACGCAAGATTTTCAGTGCAAAGGTAACAGCAGCCAACTCAAGATCATGAGTTGGTGCACTTTTCTCATAGTCTTTCAATTGCCTTGAAGCATAGGCTGACCTTTCCTCTTTGCATGAGAACACAGCCTAAACCTGTACCAGATGCATCGCTATAAACAACGAAGTCATCATTGCCCTCTGGTAAGGCTAGGATTGGCGCTTGAGTGAGATTTTGCTTCATCGTTTCAAATGCTCTTTGCTGTTTGTCAGCCCATACGAAAGGTGTATTCTTTTGTGTTAGCATCGTGAGTAGTACAACAATTTTCGAGAAGCGCTTAATGAATCTCCGATAGTAACCGCCCAATCCAAGGAAACTTCTAATTTCAGAGGCATTACGAGGTGTTTGCCATTTCTGAACAGCCTCGACTTTAGACGGATCAACTGAGATACCTTTGCCAGATACGATATGGCCAAGGAATTGAATCTATAAAGAAATCAAAGTGGAATTTCAAGTTTTCATTGATACAAGGAACGTTTTAGAAAATAACTCAAGACAATATAAAGTTATACCTGTCTGAGCCAGAATTCACACTTAGAGAAATTTGCGTAGAGTCTTTCCTTTCTCAATAACTCTAGCAGTTGACGCAGATGATTAACATGATCAGCCTCCGTTTTGGAGTAAATCAGGATATCGTCTATGAATACGATAACTGACTTATCCAGCATTGGCCTGCACACACGATTCATGAGATCCATGAACGCCGCTCGTGCATTTGTCAAACCGAAAGGCATTACGAGAAATTCGTAATGACCGTGTCTCGTATCAAAATATGTCATCCGAAGTTGAGCATCCGAATTCGGACCTGGGCATCCGAATTGGGACCATCCGAATTTGCCATCCGAATTGCATCATCCGAACTCGGATTATCCGAGTTCGGACCAACACCCATCCGAAGATAGATCCAAAGTGACTTCATCCGAAATAAGTCCGAATTGGGATCCGAAGTGTTATCCGAATTCGGTCTCCAACACTTAGAATTTTTTCCAGGTTTGTTCTTGGTGTTTATCTTGTGTTCCATCGGATTTTTAACAAAATTTCACAAAACTCATTTTCATTAACATGCAACTTAATATATTGTTATATTATCATATTTGAGTTGTTTTTATACAATTTTTCCTATCATTAACCCAATCATTTGGCCAAAATCTTCCAAAATAGGCATTTTTTATCAAGAACACATATTTTCACAAAAATTCAATTTTCTTGCTTATTTGGACGATCTAACCTCTGATTTTTGATTCTATGGTTTCTAATGACCTAAATACATGATTAGCTACTGAAAGTTTGAACATGCAACCAACAAATCTCGAATTATAATCTTGGGTTTCAGTTTTTATCAAAACCGAACCAAACTCATGAAATACCGAAATTTAAATGGATTTTACCTCAATTCTTTGTAGTTTCTTGTTGATTGTTGATAGTTGTAACTTCCTTTGTCTTTAATTCTTCAAATTATTGCAAGTTTATGGACATTCTTGATAATTTGTTGAAGTTGCCGTATAATGTAGAGAGAGAGAAGAGAGAGATAGTGTGAAATTCTTCTTAATGTTAATAAATGACTTTTAAGTCATTAATTTGGTTAATATATCTCTATTTAGTTATATTTGCAATTTAACCCCCTACACTTTCGTAAAACACATCTCTTTTATTTGATCATTTAAATAACTTGAAACATAATTATTTAATTAAATAATTTCATACTTAATTAAATTACAAATAAATAATGTAATAAAATTACATTATTAGCTAAAAATCATATAATTAAGTTCAGCTGAAGACTAGGTTGTTACAGAATGGACTCCACCACACACAAACTTCGTCCCCGAAGTTAGCTTTGTTCGAACAGACTTGGATAGGTAGCTTTCATGACATCTTTGGATTCCCAAGACTGATGCGAACCCTTGTGGTGTTTCCACTGAATGAGCACCATTTGTATTACTTTATTTCTAAGCTTTTCGGTCTTCGAGTCCAGAATACATTCCGGCTCTTCAACCACTCGAAGCTTTTCATTGATTTGCAGATTAACATGTGGTATCTGTACTTCTCTTTCATCAGCTATGCTCTTTTGTAGATGACTAACATGGAATACAGGATGTATTCCAGCTAAGTCAGTTGGCAGTTCAAGACGGTAAGATTGATTCCTACCTTTTCAACAATGTTGAATGGACCAATGAATCTCGGAGCTAGCTTATTTCTCTTTATAAATCTCACCACATTCTTCATCGGAGATACTCTCAACATCACCCAATCGTTAACAGCAAAACTTATCGATCTGTGCCGATTGTCGTAATATGACTTCTGCCTGCTTTGAGCTTCAAGTATATTCCTTCTGACAAGTTGAATCTTTTCATGAGTCAACTGTAGAAGGGCAGGACCCGCTAAAGGCGATTCACCTGTTTCACGCTAACAGGTGGGAGTTCTGCATTTTCTTCCGTATAAAGCTTCAAAAGGAGCCATCTTGATCGTAGAACGATAACTGTTGTTGTTTGAGAATTCGACCAAAGACAAGTGGTCATCCCAATTACCACCCAGATCAAGAATGCAGGCATGGAGCATATCTTCAAGAGTTAGGATAGTGTGTTCACTTTGACTATCTGCATTAGGATGATAAGCAGTACTCATAAAAATTCGAGTACCGATCCCCTCTTGCAGCGCTTTCCAGAATCTCGAAGAGAAACGGCTATCACGATCAGAGACGATAGATTTTGGCACACCATGACGAGAAATAACTTCTATCATGTACATCTGTGTCAATCTATCAAGAGAGTACGTCTCTTTCATCGGTATAAAATGAGCTGACTTCGTTAATCGATCCACGACTACCTAGACGGAGTCGTGCTGTCTCTTGGTTTTAGGCAATTTCGTGACGAAGTCCATGGTTCAGGAACTGGCAGTGGTTGCATATCCCCGAAGGGTTTCTGATATTCTTCTTTAACCATTTGACAGACTCTGCAACTTTCAACATATCGACCGATGTCTTTCTTCATTCCTGGCAACCAGTAATCAGCTTTCAGATCGAAGTACATCTTTGAGCTGCCAGGATGAATGGATAACTTGGACTTATGGGCTTCCGATACAAGAGTGTTGCGGATTAAACCATACTTAGGAATCCAGATTTGGTTTCCTTTGAGACATTGAAGTCCCAAATGAGTCATAGACAGGAATTGTAATTGCCCCTTGAGATCTTCAGATTTGAGATTCTCTTCTTTCAGTGCTTCAACTTGAGTAGATTTGTTATCTTTGATAAGATCGGAAGAGAATACAACAGGAGTCAGGGCATAGCAACACTTTTCTGGATATACCTTTCTACTCAAAGCATCCGCGACCACATTGGCTTTGTCGGGATGATACAGGATCTCGCAATCATAGTCCTTAATAAGCTCCAAAGACCGTCGTTGTTTCATGTTCAGATCCTTTTGAGTAAATAGATGCTTGAGACTTTTATGGTCAGTATACAGCTGACACCGAGTCCCATAGAGATAATGACGCCAGATTTTCAGTGCAAAGGTAACAACAGCCAACTCAAGATCATGAGTTGGTGCACTTTTCTCTTAGTCTTTCAATTGCCTTGAAGCATAGGCAATGGCTTTTCCTCTTTGCATGAGAACACAGCCTAAACCTGTACCAGATGCATCGCTATAAACAACGAACTCATCATTGCCCTCTGGTTAGGCTAGGATTGGCGCTTGAATGAGATTTTGCTTCAAAGTTTCAAATGCTCTTTGCTGTTTGTCAGCCCATACGAAAGGTGTATTCTTTCGTGTTAGCATCGTGAGTGGCACACCAATTTTCGAGAAGTCCTTAATGAATCGCCGATAGTAACCGGCCAATCCAAGGAAACTTCTGATTTCAGATACATTACGAGGTGTTTGCCAATTCTGAACAGCCTCGATTTTAGACGGATCAACTGAGATACCTTCGCCAGATACGACATGGCCAAGGAACTGAATCTATAATGAAATCAAAGTGGAATTTCAAGTTTTCATTGATACAAGGAACGTTTTAGAAAATAACTCAAGACAATATAAAGTTATACCTGTCTGAGCCAGAATTCACACTTAGAGAAATTTGCGTAGAGTCTTTCCTTTCTCAATAACTCTAGCAGTTGATGCAGATGATTAACATGATCAGCCTCCGTTTTGGAGTAAATCGAGATATCGTCTATGAATACGATAACTGACTTATCCAGCATTGGCCTGCACACACGATTCATGCGATCCATGAACGCGGCTGGTGCATTTGTCAAACCGAAAGGCATTACGAGAAATTCGTAATGACCGTATCTCGTTCGGAAGGCTGTCTTTGGAATATCCTCATCTTTTACTTTCAGCTGATGATACCCAAAACGAAGATCGATTTTGGAGAATTAACATGCTCCTTGCAGCTGATCGAATAGATCATCGATTCTGGGCAGAGGATACTCATTCTTGATTGTGATTTTATTCAACTCACGATAGTCGATGCACATACGAAGAGTTCCGTCTTTCTTCTTTACAAACAAGACAGGTGCACCCCATGGAGATGAACTAGGTCGGATAAATCCCTTCTCTAACAGATCTTGCAATTGTTTTGACATCTCCTGCGTCTCTGCAGGCGCAAGTCTGTAAGGAGCTTTGGCGATGGGAGCCGCACCAGGAACTAAGCCAATGCCGAACTCAACTTGACGTTCCGGTGGCCCTCCAGAAATATCAAGGGAATACGTCTGGGAACTCACAGACGATAGGAATATCAGATATGGATTTATTGTTATCTTCAGAAGCGGAGTCAGACGATACAAAACATACGTAGGATTCGTGACCCTTAGATAAATATTTACGCACTTTCTCAATATTTATGAAGCAGTGAGCACCTTTTCGCTAGTCGTCTTTGATTTCTAATACTCGGCCGTCTGAAGACTTGATCCTGATGATTCGGCGGTTGCAGACGGTTGTAGCTTTGTTGTTCATTAACCAGTCCGTGCCGATAATGACATCAAACTCTTTCAACGGAATCGGAATAAGATCGAGGTTGAACACAATGTTATTAACGAGCAGAGTGCAATTTCGGTAAACAGAATCAACCATAACGTAATTGTTACTGGCCGTCTCAATATCAAGTATAACGGAAAGCTTCGATGGAGATTTAGACAGTCTTCGAGCAAAAGTAGTCGGTATAAAGGAACGACTAGCACCGGAATCGAGTACTACACGAGCAGGTATCGAATTTAACAGGAACGTACCGGTAACTACATTAGGAGTTTCTTTTGCTTCTAGGCTTGGGCAGCACCAACAAACAACACAGTTGCATAACTCGCCTTCTTTGATTCTAAGCAGTCAGAAATCCTGAAGATTTCTTTGGTATGGCTTATCCAATCCATCGCCTGGATTGGGTTGACTGTACCGTAAAAGTTAAGGGCACCGCTCGCTTTAAAATCTTTAAACTTACAGCCTTTCGGCTGCTCAATTTGGACATTAAGGGTAGAGTTATTAGAATCAGATTCACCATTCTGAACTTGTTTATCTTTTATCTTATTCTTTTTATCAGCACATCTTTTTGCTTCGGCCTCATCTCTAGCCTGAAGCTGTTTTTGCATATTCTTGTTTTGTTGTTCCGAGTGTTGGGCTAATAATTGTTGTACCATTTCAAACATTCGTTGGGGAGTCATGTTGTTGGGAATGTCACCTGCACCTGACATCTTTACTGAAAATTAAAATCATTTAACTATCTGTTTATAGACTTAGATCTATGTACCCTTTTTCCCATCCTAACAGTCCGTACATCCTATCTCAGTTCAAACCAACTAAATGATTGATAGATATGTATTGCTTCAGTTTGAGACCAAGTATTACTCACGTAATACTTGATTCACTCAAACTATGGGCTTTGATACCATCCTGTGAAGACCACTCCTTACGGGGCAGTCCTCAGAGTCTAGGTTGTTACAACTGCAGAAAGGTTCAAGCTAAGATGATAGATACAACAGATGTTCAGCTAATCTAAGACACACTTAGACTAGATACAATGACTACACTGACTTAGATGCACTCACTGATTTTATAAGACACAGATGGACAGTTTGAGTATGAACAGCTTACACACACGTACTGTTATATTCAAGCAGACTTGCATGCATGAAAAACACACTTTAATGCACGATCTGATTTCACACTCTTTTATATCTCACAATCCTTGGAAGCTTCCTTTTATACTCTCACTGAGAATCTCAGTGAAGCTTCTTCATTGGACAATGAGAAAGTGAGATGTCTTTCCAAAAAGACAAAACACCTTTTCTGCACATGTTGATAAAGCAGACTTGTCTTCATGTGGCAGAATCTTTGTCTTTTTCTTTTTGTCACTGTTGCATAAGGCTTTAACCAAAAGAGGAATGTCAACTTTGCATCTTTCTTCTTTTGTTAAGGCCATTTTGATATAAGAAAAGGTCCGTCACCCTTTTCAGATATCCGTTTGTCTTCATGTAACAGAACAGCGTAGGCAGGCTTTTGCATTTACTATTTTCCACTTTGTCTTCGACTTGTAAACTGATCTTGTAGCAAAAAACAATACATGAGGGCCTGGAAACATATTCCATAAAGTGTTTAGCCTGTTCACAAAGAACAAGTTTTGTTCACAAAGAATAGAATACTTAGAATCTGTCCAAGCTGCTCAACAGAACAGAGCAGTGTAGACAGTTTATGTCCAGCCTGTTCAGCAGACAGAACAGTTTGGACAATATGCCTTTGTTGCAACGAATGCACTAGGGTAAACTCCTTTGGCTAATATTGCAAATCACTTTTCAGGTTTCATTAAGGCATAAACAGGCCTTAAATTTTACCTTCAACTACGTCAAACTGGTTTGATCAAAAATCTCCCCCTAAGATGTATAGCAGGTTTGACTGAGGCCTTTTTGTGCCTAACAATCTCCCCCCATTTGCAATAATCTGTCTAAGCTGATTTTATCAATAATCACTATACATTTTTACAATACATCTTGCTGAAATAAAATTACAACATTAAAGTAAAGTAAAAGATAAGTTTATATATACTGATTTTTTATTACATAAACAATATATGTTTTTACAAAAGTACAACTGATGTACTAGTGTATATTACAACTGATGAAAACAAAGAAATAAAAGTTACAACTTATGTAACTAAGTACAACTAATGTACAGGAAAATTCAACACTTTGGATTGTTGATGACGGGAGCAAACAATGGCAAGCCTATCCAACAGATGGACAGCTTCCATTCTTCACCTACTCAGATAGTAGATGAACTTCACGATAGTGGTGGTGGCAATCCTTCTTCAAACATTCTTTCAAGCTCATCCCTGGTTTCCTCCAAATCTTGTATTTCAACTCGGAGGAACATAAAATTGGGATGTTCAAGCTCCCCTCTTTCATAGAAGCCTCTAAGCTGATCCCAGATGGCGGCTCTCCACTTACTGGATTGCTTGAAGGAGTTTGCAAGTCTGAATGCTACAAGCTGTTTGAGACCAACTGTGTGTAGGTCTGATGCTCTTTGGAAGCATTTCCTCTTTGTCAAGGGATCTAAAAAAAATGCCCCCAACTCAGGTTCTTCAATCAGCTTGCCTTCTTCAAATTCTACTCCTTTGGGCAGGTTGTGGTCAACTCCTTTGATATCTACTACATAGTCACCTTGTTCAATCAAGATCAGGAGTTCCTCCAGCTCTAAATCCTTTCTATTCCTCTAGGCCTTTATTTTGGGGTAAGTCACTCAGACACCCTTACTTAAATCTTCTGAGATTAGGCCAACGTCTTTCACTCTTTCCATCAGCTTTTTGACATATGCCCTGATAGTCTTAGCCGTTTCAGATTTAGACTGGCTCAGGGCAACTGCCAACTCCACCCATTCTCTGTACCCCATCTGTGCAACATCAGTGTAGTCATATGATCCAGTTCTGGGCCTGTTGCACCCATTCTAGTTATCTACAGCTTCCACTATTTGCCTTTTCTTGAAATGGGCACAGCTTTGACAATAGATTCCTTGGCAAGTCTTCTATCAGCTACATCAAAGAACTTTTTCCTGTCCAAGTTGTCAAAGTGTATCAGGGCTCTTGCAGAGGATGCTTGTTTTGACTTGGTCATAGAGACCGGAGCATCCTTTTCCTTCTCACCTTCCTTTTCACTCATGTCTCTCTAGCAGCTTCAAGCTGTTTTCTTTGCACATCCATAAAAGGCATTTTAATTTTGCTTCCCACTTTGTATGCAAAGGATCTGGTAGCTCTGGTTGAGGCTTCTTCCTTTCTTAGTGTTTCCAGGGCTTTGAGTTGTTCGTCTCTGTACTCATAATATTTCTCCATAGGAACGCCCATTTCCTTAGCCTTTGCCTTGACAAACTTCAGTTGCGCTGCTCTTTGGTGGTCAGGATCAAAAGCTGCTTTCTTCTTTCCTTTGGCTGTTGTAGTTTGAACAGCCTCAGGAATCTCTTCCTCCTCTTCTTCTTCTTCTTCCAAGATCAGATGCCTCCTTCTGCTTGGCCTGTCCCCAGGAATGGATTCCTCCCCCTTAGTTTGTGCAGGGTTTGGGGATCCAGCATGAGTAGGCTGAGCAACTTCAGTGTGATGGGAGACATCTATTGCTGGACCCGTTCCTGATGAACCTGTTGCTTGACCAACAGATGCTGATTTCTCATTGGAAGGAGAAGAAGTTTTCTCCCCCTTAGACACAGTCTTTGAGGCAGACAACCTCTACCCCTTTGAAGGAGATGGACCAGCACCGTCAACAACTGGTCTGCCTGGAGAAACGAATTCAGCAGGCTTGGCAGTAGTTTTGGCAGCAGGTTTGGGGCCAACTAGGCTATGCACTAAGAAAGCCAGGTTGTCCTTAACCTCTGCAAGATGGGTAAGGCAAGCTTGAAGAGAAGAGGATTGGGAATCAGCAATGGAGGACAGTTTGACTAGATTTTCTCTGTCAGAAGCTGTGAACAGTGGAAGGTCTGCTCTCTACGGATCTTATCTTGACGCGACACCTTCCAACAAGTGCGAAATCCTTGTTAGTGGCTTGACGGATAGACCACGCACACCGAAACACGGAGACTAGCACGGTGATAGACGAATAACTGATCGTCCTGACACGATGATTCTCTCCACACGAAACTCTCTGATTGCTAGCAAGTTTGAGATCGCCCTTTTGCTTAATCTCTCTGAAAATCTGCAAAAGTCTAAGAATTAATTGAATTAACCCTTAATTATAACACCCGTTTCGACTTTGTCTAGGCAAGTTCGAACTTGGCCCAAGGCATTTTCGAGCTTGTCCTCTAAGCAAATTCGATCCTTGCCTTCAAACTTATGTTTGAACATATCTTTGAACTTATGTTTTTATCCTTGAACTTTATGTTTGAACTTATTGTAACACATTACCCTAAGTTCAAACATACAAACAATCAATATCAAACACATATAATCAAACAGATGTCAAACACTTGTTAATATTCAATAGCAAGTAATTTGACTTACACAAAATGCTATCTATACTTAAACTGTTATCGTCACAGAGGATGTACTAACAGACTCCCCCTTGATGATAGCTTCTAATTATTTACATTTTCTCTAATTACTATGCTTATTTAAAATGCTACCAGCATACAGTCCATGTTCAACGCAAACCTTGACCACATTCTGATACTTTTTGGCTTCAGACTCCATATGTGCATCACAAGAGATTTTATGGACATGAAGTATATGTAGATCATCTTTGGACAAGTTGACCAGGTGCAGTGGATCGTACACTCTCAGAATCACTTTTTCTTCAAGGTCTTCCTTCACTGCTTCACCTGTCTCACTTTCAACATACCACCAGTTGAGGTTTCCCAACACATCTTGAGGCATAGGCTTCAGAGGAACTTTCTTTAAGCATCTAACTGGCTTGTAATGTATTTTCATCCATGGCCTTCCAGTTAAAGGATCAATTCGTGTATGGTCCATAACTCTTTTACCTATTCGTGGGTTTAGCCTTTCAAACTTCCTAGACCTCCCTTCCCTTTTGATAATCTTGGCAATTATTTCAGCATAGGGGTCGTCTCCGATGTTAACGAGCTCTTTCCACGCTAAGGCCTTTATCTCAACTTTAGGCAGTGAATTGAAGTCCTTCAATCTTTTCCTCATATATTGTAGACCATCCTTTCTCTTAATGATAAAAAGCTGTAGTTCTCGATCAAAGAACCAGCTAAGAATGCTCCCGGACAGCTTTCCAGCACTAGGCACATTCATCTTTTCCTTTAATGATACAACCTTCTTCTCTGACCTGAACCACAATTTTTTCTGTTTGTCAACATTCAGCTCCCTATCAGGCTCTTCAACTTCTGGTTCAAAATTTAAAGCGGCTTTAACTGCTTCAATGTCAATCATATTTTGTTCCACCATCATATATGTATCAGTGATAGGTTGTTGCTAAATAACGATTTCATCAGCTTCATCTTCCTCATCAACCAATACCTCATCATCAGATTTCCATTCAGGTATGTCTTCTGGAATGAACTCACCTTCTTCTAAATCTTCCGTCTCATCCTCAAAATCAAACAGTGTTTCTTCTTCTTCTATGTTCATTAGAGCTTCTATCATCTCGCTCTCCATGGCCTTAGAAGATTCACCTTCAGCTCTTTCTATTGAAGACTGACCTGGCTCCCCCTGAACTGATGCTCGCTGAGCAGTCGGAAAATCTGCTACCTCACCTTCTTTTCTTGCCTCTCCTTATCACTTCAGCTTCTCTACAGCTTGTCTCCCCCTGAGCCTGAAGATTTTTCAAAAGCTGCTCCAGGAGGGACTTCATTGATTTAATCTCAGAAGCTTGATCAGTAACAGTTGTTTTCAGTTCAGCATTCTCCTGATCAAGTCTGGCGTTATGCGCTTGAAGTTCATTGACTGCTTTGGTAAGCTGGAAGATTTGGACTGTTTGGAAATCCACTTTGCTCCTCAGCTCTGTAAAACGCTGATTCTCAGTGAATGTGGACGATGTGGATGGAATGGATGATGTAGATGGAATGGATGTAATTGGTGATGGCGTGATGGATGGTTGAACAGCAGGAATTTCAGGCTGTGGAGCAGAAGCGGATGAAGCTCCCTGCATAAAACGATGTTGCTTCGCCCTCTGCCTAGGGACGAGCGGAGTTGGATCTTCTGCCTCAAAATCAGAATCATCATTATCTGATTCTCTAGCCACTCTCTTTCCATCCTCTCTTTCACTGACCACGATTCTGGATCCATATCTGCCAATTCGGACAGATGGATCAACTCTCTCTATCTCAACTTCCTGTACTTCTACTTCTTCCACTTCTTCCGACCCAGAATCATAGGTGGTCATAGCTTGACCTTCTACCTCAGCCTGTGCTTCTGCTTCTTCTCCTAGGACCTCAAAGTCCATTTCATCACCCTGTTGTGGCTGATATTCATCTATATCTCTCATAAGATCACTTAGATCAACTGGAGTGTCCAAGATGTCATTAATTAGTTCGACGGCAATATCCTGCTGGACCCGAGTCCCATGTGCCCAAATTTCCTCTAGAGTCTATATTCGAGGATCAACTTTTGGGGCCACGCCTGAAGGGCCTGCAGCATCCGACAATGGACCTGCTGTCGACGACTCTTGAATTCTGCTTGAGCTTGGCCTCGAAGCCTGAATCGGTCTTTCCTGAGCTCTTTCCCTCCTGCGAGGTTGCGGTTGGGGTCGTTGCTGTTGTTGTGGCTGTTGTTGCTGTTACTGCACTGGCTGCGGCTGAGGCCCTTCTCCAGCCCAGTTTTCCCCATCTCGGGCCACAAAATCTGGATCTACCACTACACCAAAGAAGGGTGCATCAAGTGGTCTGATCTGCTCAGCCCTGCGGGCGTTGTGTGACTGGCAGTCAGCAAAAATTCGTTTATCTATAACTGCCACACTTTGAATATCCGGTAGCTGTGGCAGATTTGGCAAAAAAAGATGAATCAGCATCATCACAAAGCGCGGATACATCAAAAATCGTTCGTGCGCTGGAGCTGTTATCTGATGTACAAACTCCGCAAAGAACATTTCCGAGTAGCTGAAGCTTTTATTATAAACCAAGGCAATCATGACCGACTGCATCTTGGAAACAATATAGTCAAAACCCGTCTTTTTCGATGCAAAGAACACCATAATCACGTGCGCAAAGTACCTCTACTGCCCAATCAAACCACTCTTCATGAACGACACTTTTGTTATGTCTAGGGCATATCCCATGTGCAAAAAGGCCCTTGCCTTACATTTACAATGAAATCGATGGGCCCAGCTTCTTGTTCATGAGACCCTAGTTGCGAAACTTGATGGAACAAATTCACTGAGAAAACGATTGGTTAACCTTCAACTCTTGTTCTCAAAACTGTTGGAATCACGGTACAGTCAACTTGTAAGTGCTCCTAAAACTGCCTTACATACGGTAATATTATATGCACATTATTGGATACTGCATACGAAACCCTTGAATGTGCCAAAAACCTCTACCATCTGTCGAAACGCCTGAGCTTCGGGAAGCTCTCTGTCTGGTGACATTACCATATTATGCTTCTGGAAAAATGCCCTTCACCCATATCTGCACATTAAACAATAATATATATTAGAAGTGAAAAATAAAAATGAAACTTGTTTAATTTCGAATTTGTTTTATTTTGAACTTACATCAGTCCAAAATCCAACACATTCGAATTTCTACAAGTTTGAAGTTGAAATTATGCAAACTCGAATTTGACTGAATTCGAGTCTGTTGACAAATTCGAATTTCCTGACAAATTCGAACATGATGAACATGTTCGAATTATATCACTTTCGAACACAAATCCATGATTTTAACCCCATTTGACTTAGAACTTAGTATCATCTAGTCCTATTAGGTTCTAATCGAAGATGTATGCGATTTATTTGAAGTTTCACCGGTTAAAACTTGTGAATTTGAATCACAAAGCTTTAACCCCAAAAACTTCAAAATTGTCGATTTTTTGCTATAAATGAGTCCTAGGATACCAATACTTATGTTTATACCTAGATTTGTAAGTAGATTCGAACACACAACAGCAAAACTTCGAGAAATAGTAGAATCTTCGAAATCGTTAAACTCGAAGGTAAGTTCGAAATCGCTTCTGAGCAAGTTCAAAGATGGAAAATTGAAGGTAGGTGGTAATGAATGTTGACTGTTGACCTTAAAATACTAACCACCTTCAAAGTTGGCATTAAATTCGAATTTACTGACAGATTCGAAAATTAATTCGAGTTTGTCTTAAATTCGAACATAATTGAAATTATTGAAAATCTTCGAATAAAATTCAATTTTTTCAACTTTTTCGTGTAACGGAACAAACTTTTCAAAATTATTCACATAAAGCAATAGATTTTCATGCTATGTATGTTTATTCAACTAAAAATGCATCCTTAGTAACTTTGACCTTTTTTCCTACTTAGAATAAAATAAAATAAAATAAGATAAAATAAAATTTTAAATAAAATCTAAATTATAAAGTTAAACAACTCAAAAAATATTATTAAACTTTATAACCGATGCTAACAGAATATTTTTGGCGAGAAAGTCAGAGAAAGGTTCAATCAGATAGCGGTGTCAAATACGAACTTTCAGTTTTACACTCTCACACTTAGGAATTTTTGATTCCTTGATTGTTTGTCGTGACACACATTTCTAGGCGATTGTTGGTATTATTTTCCCTTTAAACATGTTACATTTTGGAATATCCCTTGGCCTTTTTATTTATCAAGAAACTACCTTACAAGTCTCATACTTAGACATACTTTTATGATCAAGGCATACACACAATGATTATAACTTTTCGGTATTGCAAATTTTCTTTAAAAGGCAAACGTCGGACACAGTTCTGTATTTACATACAACAGAGTGTCTTATACTGTCTTAAAGTTTATTTAAAACTAGCAAAACAGCAGTGACAGGTCTGTACTGACGTACAACAAAGCGACTTATCTTGCTAACTCGAGTCAAACCAGAGGCCATAGGTCTGTACTTACGTACAAAAAAGTTACTTGTTTTGACTCTCAATTCACTATTATGATTTTTCTATTCTTTTCTTTTCTTTAAGATGTATCTGATGTTGCTATACATCACCCAGAAAATTTGCATACCTCATTTAGAATCATTGTCTGTATGTCTCTAACATAAAAATTAAGACCCTTTGGTCATGCATCTAAGTTAGGTACATATAAGACTTTTTCTTGAATATTTTATTAGCTTTTGAGGTTCTCTTTGTGTATTATGCCAACCAACACATCAAACTAGAAAATGTATAACACTTAGAGTTTAAGGTATATTATGTGTGAAAGCTTAACACTTAGAGATTGTATCAACGGTGCTAATTTTCGTCACTTTGAACCTATGTATCTAAGACTTAACTCATTTTCTATTATTATCCTTTTTTGAGCTTTTTATGGTTTTCTCTCTTTTTTCTTTTGTTTTTCATAAATCAGAATAAGTTAACAAAATAACCTACTATCTTACTATAAAAGAAAATAAATTTTACTTAGCTACTAAACTTATTATAAAAACAAAGAAAAACTTACTGCTATAAAAATAAATTCTACTAAGGCCAAGCTACTCTGGATTACGCATGCCATATAGTTGAACTAACAACTCAAAACGTGACTTATAAAAAGCTTTTGTTAATAAATCAGCATTGTTATCTTCCGTTGCCACTTATACCAGCTTTATTAAATTCTTTTCAGCACAATCATTTATAAAATGGTGTCTTATGTCTATGTGCTTTGTTTTACTGTGTTTAACTAGATTATTTGTTATAGCAATAGTAGACTGATTATCTATCCTAATAGGAGTATGAGTACAAGTCAAACCGTAATCCCGCAATTGTTGTTGTATCCATAAAACCTGTGAACAGCAACTACCAGCAGCAACATATTCGACTACGCACGTTGACACGGCTACCGAAGTCTGTTTCTTGCATTGCCAGGAAACGAGTCCCCCACCAAGGAACTGACAACCTCCAGTTGTTGACTTGCGATTCAAGCTGCACCCTCCATAATTTGAATCCGTGAAGGCTTCCAATTCCAGATCACCATCCGCGTGATACCAAAGACCCAGCTTCGGTTTCGACTTGAGGTATCTTAGAATCCGCTTCACAGCTTTCATGTGCATCTCTTTTGGATTAGCTTGAAACCTAGCACAAATACACACAGCAAACATTATGTCAGGTCAAGAAGTAGTTAAATACATGAGTGACCTAATCATGGCCCGATATAACGTCGGATCCACATCGGTATCACTTTCTGTACCCGGTCCGAGATTGTGATTCACTTGAATCGGCGTGCTAAAGTGAGCCGTCAGCTTGGTTCCTTCCATCCCGAAGCGCTCTAGAATGTCATAGACATACTTCATTTGATGGATAAACATACCCTCCTTCCTCTGTTTAACTTGCAAACCCAGAAAGAAGTTTAACTCACCCATAGCACTCATCTCAAACTTAGACTTCATCACCTTCTCAAAGTCTTTGCACATCTGCTCGTCTGATGATCCGAAAATGATATCATTGACGTACACTTGTACCAAGATGAAATGCTCACCCTTCCTCTTCACAAACAGAGTACTATAAATCCTCCCTCTCTCAAACCCGTTGTCTAAAAGATGAGTAGATAGAGTCTCGTACCACGCCCTTGGTGCTTGATGTAGTCCATATAAAGCCTTATCTAATGCACTCTTTCTGGATACTTCAGATCTATTTAACCCGGGCGGTTGTTCCACATACACCAGTTCCTTCACTTTCTCATAAAAGAAAAGCACTCTTTACGTCAAGTTGGTAAACTTTAAATCCTTTGAAGGACGCAAAGGCTAGAAACAAACGGATTGCTTCAAGCCTTGCCACTGGTGCAAATACTTCATTGTAATCGATTCCTTCCTCTTGGTTGAAACCTTTTACCACAAGCCTTGCCTTGTTGCGAGTCACTATACCCCGATCATCTCTCTTGCAATTAAGAACACACTTGGTTCCTATTGCAACTTCTCCTCGAGGTAATGGAACTAACTCCGACACTTCAAGTTTCCTGAATTGTGACAGTTCTTCCTGCATCGCTTCAACCCAAGAATTGTCTTTTAGTGCCATTTGCACATTCTTCGGCTCTACTTGCGAGATGAAACACGAATAGAGGCAAGTGTGGAAAGACTCGGAGTCATTGATCATCGATAACAACACTGTGTTGTTATTCAAACTACTCTTAGTCCTCACACCAACATTCGGATTTCCAATGATGCTCTCAACTGGATGATCCTTATTAATCCTCGATGTTTCTATCTCATCAACCTAAGATTATCTCCTAAATTTGATCCAATCTCACCTAACGGGGGAACGACTTCAGACTCTATATTTTCTTCCTCATGAACACTGTCTTCAGAGTTAGAGTTTGTAGTCTGATTTTCTTTTGAAGACACCTCAGAATCATTCTCTGCTGGAGATCTATCATCTGTTATTCTAGGCTCGGAAGTTGATGGAAAGGTCGTCCTCGGAAAACTTTGACTCTCGTCATTCAAATTTAATGACGACAAGTCCTGTTCGATTGTACCTTCATTTCCATCCAATGGAATATTATATGATTCAAACAGTTTGTCATAATCAAAAATTCATTCCGGACCAGTTTGGGGTTCATGTGTATAACTTGTTACATCAATATTATACACAATCTCTACCGTACCATTTGATTTATTAAAAACCTTTTTATTTGGTGAGTTCAGCACATAACCTAGGAAATAACATTCGTCAGCCTTTTCACCAAACATAGGTTGATGTTTTGTTTTCATTAACGTACATGGTACCCCAAATGGTTTGAAGCCAGTTAAATTAGGTGGCCTTTTATTCAAAACTTCATAACAGGTTTTGTTCAATGATTTGACAGTAAGGACCCGATTTAAAACATGACAAGCGGTATTCACTGCCTCCTCCCAAAACATGGTAGGAAGCTTTGAATCCGAGAGCATGGTCCTTGCTGCCTCAATGAAAGTCCTGTTTTTCCGTTCTGCCACCCCATTTTGTTGTGGCTCCTACGGTGCACTAAATTGATGCACTATGCATTTTGATAGGCAATATACACCAATTACAGTGTTTTTAAATTTCGTTCCGTTATCACTCCCGCGTCCCATAGGAGTTTTCGACTTGATCCAAGAACCCGATTAGTTTGGCAGCTGTCTCGTCCTTCGTAGCTAAAAAGAGAACCCATGAAAATCGTGAGTAATCATCAGTGATAACTAAACAATACCAACTACCACCTATACTCCTTTTGTTGATTGGTCCGAACAGGTCCATATGCAACAAATCGAAAGTGGTAGATATTGAGTTCTGAGTCTTGGACTTGTGTGACTTCTTGTGTTGTTTGCCTTTCTTGCACGGTACACACTTGTCTTCAAACTGAAAGCTCTTCAGTGGAACACCTTGCACCAATCCATTTTTAGTGATGTAGTTCATTTTTCTTAGGTGCAAGTGTGCGATGCGTCTGTGCCATAAACGGATTCGGTCTCTGAAGCTTTTGATAGACGACATATTGGTCCCATCGAAGATTCCGGTTTGTTCATGTCTAGCATGTACAAGTCATTCTTCCTTGGGCCCTCATCAGTATCCACTCTTCAGGACCTTTAAATCCTGGTTTCAGCACTAACGCCTCAGTGTCGGTGAAAACCACTGAGTTCTTCTTATCACAGATTTGAGATACACTAATGAGATTGTGAACAAGTTTATCAACGTGGTAAACTTCATCAAGTTTGATAGTCCCATTAGTGACCACTCCAGTACCGGTGATATTTCCTCCTTTATTACCAGCGAATGATACAAATCCCCTATTCCCTCCCTTGAAGTCTGTGAGTAGACTTCTTTCCCCAGTCATGTGCCTATAGCAACCACTGTCGACGAACCACTTGTTGTTTGGACCTGTAGTTATCTCCTGCACATGAAAGAAAAGAGGTTAGTTATCACGGGGAACCCAAGCCATAACTGACTTGGTAATACCATTCTCGTCCACATACTTAAACTCTTTCTAATACCCATCTCTCCTTTTAGGTGACTTGGGTGCTTGATTTAGAGCCTGTTGTGGTGCAGAGTGATTTAAGTTCACACTCGGCCTTTGGGTAGGCATTTGCTGTGGAGCCCTTGAATAATTTCGATTATAAGGCATTTCCGAGTGATATCCCTGGGCTCTACCTGGTGTCTGATGTCTTACAGGAGTGTGTGACCTTACCGGAGTGTAAGCTCTTCTAGGTGTAGTACTCCTATAATTTTGTTGAGGTCCTGACCTAGTTTGATTAGGGACTCTATTCGGTGATTAGGGACTCTATTTGGTGAATTAGAACTTAATTAATTTGATTTGAAATTAATTTAAATTATCCCTTTCGAACTTGTGTAGGTTCGAATTTGGTTAATTTTAAATTTGTTTGAAATCAAATTCGAAATTAAGTTTGAACTCAACTAAAAACGCAATAAGGACAAATTCGAAATCCTAGTTAAATTCGAATATATAAATTCCAATATATGGAAATTCGAAACTTGGCATATTCGAATCACTTAAACTTGAATCAAACCCTAAAGAACTTCGAAAGAAGCATATTTTTCTGACAAACTCGAATTTTGAGTAAACCCTAATACCCCCTTGATGTTCGAGCGCCGCAAGTTCGAAAAACGGCTAAAGGTTCGAATTTTTTTAACTTTTCAGATTAAACCAAAGTTTTTATGGTTAAAAACTTTGATTCCGGCCAAAAATGTTGAACTAATATGAACCTTTTCCCGATATATTACTTGTAAAACTTGAAATCTATCCAAAAACGTGATTTGACCGTCCAAAAACGTCAAGAAACCACAGATGTTACTTGTGAACACGAAAAACACCACGAACACCCTAATGGCTCTGATACCACTTGTAAGGTCTGCTCTCTACGGATCTTATCTTGACGTGACACCTTCCAACAAGTGCGGAATCCTCGTTAGTGGCTTTACGGATAGACCACGCACACCGAAACACGGAGACTAGCACGGTGATAGACGAACAACTGATCGTCCCGACATGATGATTCTCTCCACACGAAACTCTCTGATTGCTAGCAAGTTTGAGATCGCCCTTTTGCTTAATCTCTCTGAAAATCTGCAAAAGTCTAAGAATTAATCGAATTAACTCTTAATTATAACACCCGGTTCGACTTTGTCTAGGACAAGTTCGAACTTGGCCCAATGCCTTTTCGAACTTGTCCTCTAAGCAAATTCGAACCTTGCCTTCAAACTTATGTTTGAACATATCTTTGAACTTATGTTTTTATCCTTGAACTTTATGTTTGAACTTATTGTAACACATTACCCTAAGTTCACTACTACAAAATGAACCAATTGCAACCTTTTGAAAGCAACTTTTATAAAAATAGTTGCATTTGATTCTAAAGTAACTAAAAAAAATAAAGGTTGCATTTTATCTTAAATGGTTACATATTTGATTGAAAATGACAATATTTATAAAAAAAAGGTTGCATTTGTTATAGATTAAAGGTAATATTTATTATAAAAGGTTGCATATGTCTAAAGTAAATGCAACTTTTTTTTTTTGAAAACTTACATCTAAAATGTGACTGTAATTTTTTTTTTTCCTTAAAATAAAATATATAATTATATTACGTTCTCAACCTTTTCATTCTATTAATGTTATTTATTGCTAATCCATTTAATCTAAATATTAGTATAAATAATTTTATCATTAAAATATTATAATTATTTTATTTATATGTAAGTGTTATTTAAAAAAAATTATAAATTTAACTTAGTAACCTATTGAATTCTTTCGTAGTTCCGGAAATTCTTAAATTTTTAAAAGGACGAAAAGTAAAAAGACTAGGCTACGTTTTTTGGTTGAATGTTTGTTTTTGCCTCTCTTTTCTCCGAACCGCATCCCCCAGATCTGCGACGCCCTATTTCAATCGCCTCCGGTAGGAAGCTCTCCCACGTTGCCTCCCCTCCGGCGATGCCCTCCGGTGAGATCCTCGTCGAACTTCTCACTTGTTGCCCTCTCTAATCTCGTCGATCACTCGTCTCCCCCGCCATCGTTGATTGACCTCTGCTACTCCCCTCTCCAAGTATCCGGTGACTGTTGCTCCTCCTCTCTTGGAGTGTTTGGTGACATCGCCTCCCCTTCATCCTTGAAATATCTGATCACCACACTTCACATGTTTGATTTGTTTGCTTCGCACTAATTTTTTGGCTATAAAATTGAAATGGGTTTTGGAATTTTGCTTTTATAAACATGGGTTTTGTTTCTTTGCAAATATGATGGTAATGAGAAGCACAGAGTTTGATTTTAGAACCATATATATATGGTTTGCTGATGTCTGTATGTAGCACGCACACACATGGGTTTTCCATCTTTTTTAGAACCATATATACATGGGTTTTTCCATCTTTTTTGTTTCTGCTTGTACAAATGATACCAAAGGCAACACGCCATTAAAGTGATAACCTATTATATTATTTTCATCATCGAGTAAAATAAGATTCCATTTGATGAATTCATATGTATCAATTCCTTGTCTCGTTTTAGGAAATCTTTTTTGCAAAGCCAAAGGCAAAGGGTTTGAGGCAGGATACATGAGATTATAGATGGAATCATAATAGTCAGGGGTTGATTGGATCTGAGTTTTGCCAAACATGCATTTTGAATAGGATTTAAAAAAAAACTAAAATGAGTCTGAAGTTGTTACTTTCAAGTGGAGTGGGATGGGAGCATGAGTAGGATTCCAAAATCTGATGCTTCTTTGGGGACCAGGAGCAGAGCATCTTATTCCTCATAGAAAGTAGAAATGAAGCTAGTTGATGTTAATCAGATTCAAAGAATTTACCTAACTAATTTTTTTATCTAAAATCTCAATGAAAGAGGCAAATATTATTATCTTTTTGGAGCAAGCCTAGGATACTTTTGTGTGAAATGAAGTGCTTGAGTCAATTTTTGCAGTGCTGGATCAGAATCCAAAATACATACTTTTGTGTGGTATGAAATGAAAATGGGTGGCTTTTAAGAATCCCAGCATCAATTCATTCAACTCCATAAAATTACTGTCGATGCATGTTTGGAGAGTTTTCCCTGGTAGCTTGTTGTTGTCTGCCTGTTTTGTAAAATTATTGGCACATGGGAGTCTTTAAATTGTGTAAAATTATTGAGCGCCAAGAACTTCAAGTCTTGGTGAAAGTTTAGAAGTTTTTTGTTTTTTCTCTATGTTGTTACCTTTTGATATATGCGAAGTCATCAGCTTTCTTTCATTATATATTCAGTATCAATTTTTTTTTTTGCTAAGTGATCATTTGAAACCATTCATCCATCCAGTTACGTACTTCCTCAAAATTCAGTCTAAAAACTTTGTTCTATTTGCTTGGGATCTTGCGTTCTTACTTTTTTATGTGAGTTATTGGTTATCTTACTAACTTAATATAGGTTTATTTAGGTGGGAGTCTCTGTTAATGGAGTTATAATTCTGGCATTTTTTTTGGATTATAAAGGCATTCCTTGAGGTAAGGAATTTCAAATTCTCCAGCTACATACTCATGGAAAGTTTATTCATGGGAATGACATTTGGGTGGAATTATGTTTCTTGACACAGTCCTTTTTGATTATATGGTAAATATCATATCAATTTAAATCGTTTATCCGTCATATAACCTATATTTGTTTTTAGAATCATGCACAGTTGTTACGTAACTTATGTTGGCTCAACAACATGCTAGATTGCTAGGTGTTTGTTTTATATCCCTGATTTTCTTTTTGTTTTGTAGCAAAAAAACAAGTCCAGCCCCGTGCATTCTATTTTTAAAGCAACGACACACACTGTCTGTTGCTGTCCTTTTTATAATTCAATCCGAGACTCAGGTCCCAACCTGTTCATTTTTTTTCTTTTGATGCCTCTGTTTCTGTTGGATGTTCTTTTATCTCTTAAACAAAATACATGATACCATTGTTTGGGGATTAGTTTAATTGTTTCTCCCAAGTCTTTTGATGCTTAGATGCTACTTTTAGTACATGATCTATTCAATTTAAAGTAATAAAAATGAAATAGGGCATAAAGGATAATTTTGATATGGACTGTTGATACAACCTTTCTTTCTGTTTTTCATTACATACATACATACCAAGCTGCTGATACAACCTTTCTTTCTGTTTCAATTCAATCAGCACACACACTTGATTTATTTATTGATTGAAAGATTGTTGGGGGCTTAGGGCTGCTGTGTGCTGATGTTTGCTACAGTTTTCCAGCACACAAAACAAACCGATTGTTGCTGTTGTTTTATTGCATATAAAACAAACCCACTTGTATATAACTCACACGGACATACTCTGCACATATACACACTAATGGACCTGCTGCAGCTTCTAAATGCATATACAAGACACACATTTTGGTTTGAGTTACTTACTTCTTATTATTTGTTTTTCTTTATTTCTAAATCTTTTATTTCTGTTTCTTTATTTTAGCTCTTTTCCATGTTTTTTCTTTAATATTATTATATTTTTAGTTCCGTAATTATGTCTAGTAATGTTTTATATGTGTCATTGGTAATGCACTAAAACAGAAACGTTTACCTGGATGAAAACGTAGCTGGATGAAACAAAAGGTCTTCTTTGATTCTGGATGAGACAATATAAACAGGTAAGTAGTTGTTGCTGGTTGCATGTTTGTAGCAGGAAAAAGACAGCAGCAACATGAGGTATATATCAATATATAGGTGTCTGTGTTGTATGTGTATTTGGTGCTGCAACTTCACCATTTCCTGCCTTAATTTTTGCATATTATGGACTCCTAAATCTTGCAAATAAATCCCTAAACATTTACCATGAATTCATTACACTTCTACCTTCAATCTATTGTCAAATATGATCCTATAGCATGAATTTAGAGTTGAAATATAATTTGGACATCATCCTTTTTATTGTTGTTTTTGGTATTGCAATAACATATTTTTAGCCTTAATTCTAGCGTCTAAAGGACTCCTAAGCTTGCAATTTAATCCTTAAACATCACCCATTGATTCTATATGCACATAGTCCTTAAAACCATCATAAAACTTGGATTATACTAGGCACGAAATGGCAAAATGTGAGCTGTGAACTGGTGGACAGCAACCTGCTTTTGGTTAATTAATCACAATTAAGTGGCCATTGGCAAAACTTAATTGGTCTTAAGGTCTACAAATACTTAGCCTTGGTCCATGTTCGATATGTATTATTAATCCTTTCCTTTTTTTTATTAGCATTAGTGATTGACTTGCTGAAATTTTGTTCTAATGAATACACCTGATTGATTGGTTTTGTAGGAGATTCAAAAAATTTCCATTCTTGGTTTATGGAAGGATTCGAGCACTGATGTAACACTCTTTATTCTCAGGTAATTCTAAACTTTAAATATGGTTAAAATACTTAAATAGAGTTTTCAAAATTGATGAAGTTAACAAAAGTCTCATATTTGGCTTTTAAAAGTCAAATAATGAATAAATGAGACTTTAATATACCAAATCACGAAATAGCAATAAATGATGAAATATTTATATAAGTTTGATGTCTTTAAAGGATTTAGGATGTGTTGCAAAAAGAATCATCGAAATCCGACATCACATGAAAGTTCATTGCTATTTTAAACAAACTTTTGGTACTTTAATGCCCAAAAGTATGAAATATCAATGAATGATGAAATATGTTTATATATTTGGTCTTTCCTAAGGATTTCAGACTTGTTATAAAAAGTACCGTTAAAATTGGACGTCAAACGAAAGTTTTTTGCTATTTTATGCAAAGAATTGTAGTTTAATGAGTCAAAATACAAATTTAATGTGGGAAGTGTAATATTTTTATAGATATGCTGTTTTAGAAGATTTTTAAGGTATTGTGAAAGTTTCATCGAAAACTGACTTAATTTGAAAGTTTGTTGCCATATTATGCAGCTTCAGGAAAGTTGATTGCTATTTTGGGCAGATTTTTTGTGAAAGTGATCGACAGAAGGAGAGTTGTGCATGATAAGCGTTGATTTCGCATGGAAGAAATTACAAGAAGAGGAATTGAATATGCATTCCCAAGATTGTAATTTACTTTTTTGTTGTATCGCTTATACATTTGATGAAACTTATTTTAGTTGTAGACGTTTATGTACTTGAAATACTTTTTGATCGATATGTTATGAAATGATATTATTTTTGTTAAATTGAATTGTTAGTTGAAAAACTATCACGAAGCAATTAAATAAATATTTGTATTTGCATTAAATTTAAAAAATAATGAATGTGTTTCTTTTGTCTAGAATATATTGCATTTATGTAATTTAAAACAATAATAAAGTTTTGCAATAGATTGATAATGGTGTTGCATTTACATAATGACAACATTTGATAAGTGTTGCAATTGATAAGTAAAGTGTTGCTATAAGTTGGTAACAATAAATTAAAAGTGTTGCTTTAGAGTATAAAAAGTCTTGCATTTAAAAAGTGTTGCATTTATAAAATAATGCCAACACATTAAAAAGTGTTGCTTTAGAATATAAAAAGTGTTGCATTTAAAAAGTGTTGCATTTATAAAATAATGGCAACACTTTTGAAAAGTGTTGCATTATCTAGTGAAAGTGTCGCTTTAGACCTAAGGCGACGTTGGCTAAGGTGGCACTACATAAAGTGTCGCATTAGGCCTATAGCAACACTTTTAAGGCCTAACACAACACTTTTCCCATGTTGCTTTAGGTTCATTTTGTTGTAGTGAGAAAAAGGAGTTCATATATATATATATATATATATATATATATATATATATATATATATATATATATATATATATATATATATATATATATATATATATATATATATATATATATATATATATATATATATATAAGTTGAGTCCTATGTCATAAATAAGAGTATTAATTACTTATTTTTCTTAAAAGTTTTTTAATAGATAATATTATTTAAAGTGTTTTTGCAAACACTCTTTTAATTAATCTTTAATGGATTACTAATTATTATCTAACTTTATTTTTCCTTGAATAAATAATAGTAATATTTTTTCTTTTATAAAAAGTTGAGTCCTAGCTTTAACAAATGTTGGCAAGCAATATTTCTGTATAAGTTAATTATTTTTAAATCTCTAGATTTATTGTTAAAATTAAATCATTTTATAAAAACAATATTATTTTATTTTAATTTGGTAATTAAAATTTTTAGATTATATTTACATAAAATGATTATTCGTTTTTAAGTTGAATCCATGTGATAAATTTTTATAAGATTAAGTTATTTTAAAAATAATTGTATCATAACTTTTATTCTTATGTTTTAGTTTATGAATTTATCCAATATTCTTAAATTTGGT